>ML782817.1:851224-876244 GCA_009831015.1 Picea engelmannii
TATATATATATATAAGAGATATGTTTTATTAATATATCTATTAAAATGAAATGACACATCTCCTTCATAGTGGACTATAGAAAGCCCATTTCCATGCCTTTACTCGAAATACTAAATTTAATTTATTTTTAAATACTATTTAAATTTTATTTAATCAAATTTTTAAATACGATTAAAGTTTCACTATAATAAGTTGTATATGTGTTTTTTTAATACAATTGTGTTGAAATATTTAATAGTACTAATAGGGTTGCGGGGGGGGTTAATCAGTAGTAGACAATTTAATTTATTTTTCTTTAAAAAATTGCTTCAAACACTTTTATATTTTAATTGAAAACAAGCATATCATAAGTAAATTGAACATATATCACAATATTGATTAACATGTTTAGTGTACTCATATATTTGAGGTGAAAACCTAGATCAGGAGAAAACCACTTGAAAATATTTCACCAATAAATTTCAATTCATTTGTAAGCAATTGTCTGTAAGGACACCAATCCTCTATAGGAACCAACCTACAAGTAGATAAGGACCACAATCCTCTATAGGAACCAAACTACAAGTAGATAAGGACACCGGTCCTCTCGAGCAACAACTCAATCACTTCAGGAACCAACTTGCAAGTAGATGATGATAGCAATCCTCTTTAGCGCAAACTCAATGACTTTGTGAACCAACCTTGAATTATATGAGGACACCAATCCTCTTGAGCACCAAGTTAATGACTTCAAGAACCAACCTACAATTAGATGAGGATACCAATCCTCTTGAGTACCAAATCAATGACTTTAGGAACCAACCTGTGGATTGAGCACTGACTAAATCTTTCCTTGCTCCACCGTGTCACCCTTACTTTTGCATTTGTTCACTAAAATTGTTGAGCTTCATTTATCTTATCCATTTTAATCTAAAAAAATATTTTTGAAATCTACAGAACAAAGTTGCTTCTGTACAAAGCTCTCATGATAGGATCATATCTTCTACAATGTATTCCTCTCAATTCTTCCTATCAAACATAAAATCCTTCTACCAAAACAATGTTGTTGGAAATAGTCTCAAAACATTTGTACAATACAAATCTCCTTATGCTCACTAATTCACATTACTACAAGGATTATATTCAGGAAATTGCGATATCCAAATCAAGATTCCACCATTCAACCACGTAGAAATGTTAGAATGCTCATCGCATCATTGCAAAATCTTCTCTTCATATTTTTTTAATGATCATATCCGTCCAAGTGCAATTTCCAAAACATAGGATAACATACATATGGTGAGGAGTTGATCTTCAAGCTGGAACACCATTACACCATAGTAGGCATGATTTTATCAGGTCTCTATACACCTGCATCGACCTATACTTGTGCTCTTCCTTTCATCAACACTGTCTACCCAATATAAATCAATATATGTTGTTAGGGAAAATCTTATCCTTTTGGATACCATATTTCAAAATCCATAGTTCCTTTAAGGTATATAGGAATTATTTTGATTGCCACAACATGTGATTCTTTTAGTGCATATTGAAATCTTGCAACCAATCCAATAAATTGCATGACATCAGATCTTGATGTAGTCACATATATAATTCTACCAATCATTGATATATACATGGTGTGATATGCCTCTGGTGATTCATCATCCTTAATCAACTTTCACCCTGTAATCATTGGAGTATTGAATCTCTTACAGTCTTCCATGTTGAAATTCTTTAACATCTCCTTAATATATTTTGTATGAGAAATGGATATGCTTTATTTGAGTAAGAGATTTTCATACCTAAGAAGAAGGAAAAGTCACCTAGGAAAATTCAAATTATTTTTTCATTTCCTTTGAAAACCCTTGACTCGGATCATCATAGTTTATTCCAAAAATGATATCATCTACATAGAACAAAATGACAATCATATTTCCATTTTATTTTTTGATGTAAATATTACTTTCTGCATTTCCTCTCTTGAAACCTTGATGTTGTAGGTACTTTTCAAGCCTTCAGTACCAAGATCTAGGTTCTTGATTTAGAAAATAAAGGGATTTCTTCAATTTGTACACATAATCTTGTTTTTATGAAAGTTGAAATACGTTATGATTTGAAATGAATACTTCCTTTTCCATATTTCCATTTATAAATGTAGATTTAACATCCATCTTGTTAGCAATGAGAGTCACCCTCAGATTGCGAGAGGATAAGACCAGTACCCATCAAAATGTTGGTGGAGGTAGGTTTTATGAGTGGTGGTCAAATGGACATAGCTTGGTACAAGAGCGTTTTAACACAGGGAATGGACTAACAATGCTTAAAGAAATGAGGTCCTCATTAACTTTGGTCAGAAGTTTAAGGTTAAAGGTGAGCATAATCAATACTTAGTGAGAAAGGTGGAAAAGTCTGGCATGAGCATCTGACCTTCAAGAAGCTTGGTGAAGAAAAACTTAGGCGCAAGAGCACTCTTGATCTCAAGTTTCAGATATTGAAATATATCACAGTAGCATAATAATGAAACATCCATTACCATGCGACTACAAAAAATCGTCTGGATTCTCCATGCACGAGCATTTCAACATAAGAGGAATTAAAAAAATAGAAGAAGATACTAGAACAAGTCACAACAACATTATAATCAAAACTACATTACAATACAACTACAACCCTCATCTGGATCCTCCATGTATGAGTGTTTCAACAAAGTTTAAATAAGATGATGAAAGAAGCTGACTTCTATTAATGTGAAAGTCTCAAGTCTCATACATAACCAAAGAATAGTTCTGGTATCAAAATATTGCAAAATAGGGAGCTCTGCTCAACCATTCGACCCCTTAATAAAATATTAAATTGATCTATTTATGCTCAGATCAGTCCACAACTGCTAGAAGTGTGATCTGATCTAGCCATCTCATCCAAAGATTTCCACCTATGTACCTTTTTTATCTGACTGTGTGTGTATCTTCCTCGAGCTAACAATTTTGTCTCCTCGGGTAAGGCTTCCATGCCTTCTATTTATGGAGTGAGCCGAGGTTTCAACTACCAGTCTTTTTCCATTAACTGATATCTCCTCAGGATCGAGACGAGGCTTGTTGACTAAGGGATACCATGTGTTGTGATTGGATAAGATGCTAAATGATCATGTGAATTCGGTGTTGTAGAAAGAATTTTGGACCCATACCTCCTTTGGGTCATAAATGCACCACCTTTCACCACATCGCTCTCCCACAATACCATGGTTTAGATTTCGGCCTGCTCAAGTATTTCAACGCTCGAGCACATTGTGGACCCAAAATGAAGTGTGGTCATTTTTCTGGTCGCGATTTGTGATCTGGGCAGTCCTACAATTTCATCATCACCCCTAAAGTTTACCCATCCACCGACTCTAGAATCTCTTTAATCGTTCTTGGAGAAGGTGCCAATTTTGGTGCTAGGACGCTTTTGATGTTGAACAAGAATACTTTCTGGAGGACGCTTTCCCAAAGATGACGTGGTAACCTGATGTCACTGTGTTGATGTGTCATGGAAAGGAGGGTGACATGCGTCACTTGGAAACAAGCGGATGATATGCCCAAAGGTGCCTGGATTGAGTGCCATGTGTCAATGCCAGATGGACAGGTGGCAAAAGAACTGAAGGTAAAACAAATAAAGGTAAAACAAAACATTCAATGATTCTTATCTCACAATTTTTGTTTATATCGTACTTATTCAAGTTGATGGAGCACTTCACATTCGATTTACTAAATAATACTTTCACATACCCCAAATAACCCGAATAGGATCTTATTATTGTTGTGTATTTTTTGTGTATATCATACTTATTCAAGTTGACCGAGCACTTCACATTCCATTTACTAAATAATACTTTCACATACACCAAATAACCCGAATAGGATCTTCTTATTGTTGTGTATATCTTAGCAATTCAAGGTCAAAACAAAACAGGTGTGTGAGAAGTATGTGCAATTGCATTAAAAAATTCTATATATTTTAACTATGTCAATATGTCTCAATAAAAGTGATTTTTTTGAAAGGATAAAAAACTTATTAATAATTAAAATAAAACAAGTTTTATATTCATTTGTTTCCAATGGCTCCAACTTTATTGTTAATCGTCTTTTAAATATTGGAAATTCTACCCACCTATGTAGTAGTGATTCTTGAGTGGTGAGTTCAATTTGTCGAATGTTTGTGTACAAAGATTGGATCTAGGTAGAATTGAGACATAGAAAGAAGTTGAAACCTCTTATTGACTACTTTTCAAAATTAAAACTATGTGCAAGGAAGCAGTTTGATAATGTTGTATTAAATGCATTTCCATAATAATTTTATGTTGTGCATAGGGTACCTTTGTATTTACAATAAAAATGAACAAAAACACATATGACACATAATATTTAAATGACCTGTAAATATAAAAATAAAATATCATGTAAAAAGTAGTTTAAAAAATAAAACCATCATAAAAAAATATAATTGAAATACCAATCAACTTTATAGACTGTATCATACTATGTTTTACATAATATTTTTTTCCAATGGACTCCTCAACCAACCATACTGAAGATAATGCACATCAACCTTTTATACCCTGTACCATACTATGTTTCACATAATATCTTTTCCCACAGAATATATTACATAATATAATTTTCAACCCATTGTGAAAGGCTTCAGAACTCTAAAATTGGATAAGATGTGTAACTGTGGATTTCCCGTGGAAAATGCGGTGTCAATGAAAGTCAACCCTCTGCAATCACAATGAATTTAAATGAGAGAAAACTGTCGTGGAATCCATTTTTTTCCAATCCTACCCATTTCAATGTCCGACACAACTACGACGTTACAACAAAAGATTACAACCACAAGTTTCTCACACATTGTAATGCCTCGGGTAATGATCCGTACAATTACAAGATTCTCACGCATTGTAATGCCTGGGGTGATGATCCATAAACAGGGTTCCCATATCATTCCATCATTCCATCACTGGTTGCTTTAAACAGTCTCCAAAATCAATCCAAATCGAAATCTTAACATTTAGGCATAAAAACAATCGAAACAAACCATCTTCAGACTAACTTCTTCATTATAAAACACATCCATTCACTGAAGAGAGCTTTGAAACTGAGCAGCACCACTCAGTCTTTATATAAATGAGAGTACGAGTTGGCTCCATGGCGGTCATAAAAATGGTATGGTAAGTGAGAGTATGTGTTGGCTGGTCGTGGTCATAGAAATGGTATGGTAAGTGACAGTATCTGTTGGCTGGTCGTGGTCATAGCAATGGTATGGTGAGCGGCACCAAAAATGCCATGCCATGCGTTCGGGATCGACCAACAAACGCTATGAGTTTGGCATCACTGATTCTGCCACAGTTGAAACCAAAATAATATGCAAGTATACTTTCACACGTTTTAAAAGCACACTAATTGCTCAAGTCCTGTACAAAATTCAGTATCAGATGGATTGTTTAGTGTTGCTTTGGAAAATAACTCGTAAGTTACCCATACTTCCAATACTCCCAACGACGTTAAAGTCTAATTATCTCTTTTAGTTGTGGCTGGGATTAACATAACTATGCTGGTAAGATTTAATAACTATCTTATTTGGTGGTATTGGGTTGATAATATATTTTTATTATACAAGTTTTTCTTAAAAGGTAAGTTTAGTGGCATCAATCAATTTGTTTTTAGAAAAACTTAAAAAAAAATTAAGGTTAAATATTTTATTAAGAAAAACAATATACAATGAAGTTGTAGATAATGTTTAAAATCTTATGAATTATGTGATAGTTAGTTTTTCAAAATCAAACACACATTATGTAGATTAATAGTGAGAATTATAGGGAATAATGAATCAAAATGGTATTCAAAGATTCACACATCAAAACTAGATGCCATATTGACAAACCTTTTATCATAGTATTAAGAAAACATTTTATAATATCACTAACCAATATATATGATGTTCATATATATAAATTGCAACATCCCACTCTTGCGTACACCTGATTGGACTTATTCTTTAAGGACACTTGCGTGCAAGTGATCCGGTTCATTATATGATTGACTGTTTCGATTATGGATTATGATGATGTTGTGGATGTGATGATATGTCATTTTATTATATTTGTATCAACATGTGCTATTGACAAGTTTTTCCCAAGTGTGCAGGACTTTGGATTGATTGAGGATGTTGATGGCATCGATGGACCTCCTTGGACTCCGGATCGAGTTAGGGAGTGGATAGTTATGGTTTGAGTATTTTGATATTGCATATGTGACATATGATTGGTATATTATATTGATTTTCGATCGTTGATATGTTTCGTTGATGGATACAGGCTAACGATAGCTTGCTAATCAAACTCACATTTGGAGTGAAGGGATCACGCAAAACAATCAACAATATTGAGGGAGAGGTGTGGCAGCAGCCCTACCACGACCTATTAGCACTCCCATCATGCCTCGAACTGTGGGTAAACGATTACCTAGTTCGAGAGGTCCAAGATGTCGTGAGGGTGAACTGTGATAGTCTCTCAAGATGATTCTAAGGGTCGCACAATAAGACAGGGTGCTTATTCCTTAGAGGCGCTTAGTCTCCCACAAGGTCACCTGATGGAGTATTGACTACAAGTGTTTAATGTCTACCAAAATCAGTCAAAAGGCAAGTGGCACCTTTGGAGCACGTAGTGCATCTTGAAGGGTACGTCGCGTAAATAAAAAATGAATGCAGGTGAGTGGCACCCTTGGAGCATGTAGTATGTATTGAAGGGAATGTCGCGATTTGTTTTAACACTAGTGTGTTAATGAACCTAGTACCTAGAAAACTATGTCTCCTTAGGACTTGGTGAGCCCTAAAATAAATGTTGCATGAGTAAAGATTAATAATTATAAAATTTCCCTTAAAAACAATTCTTGTTGAGCCTAAAGAATTTAAAGCCTAGGTCTAAGTAGGTCTTGCAAACTAAAATTTAATTAAGCAAGTAATAAAGGGGGGATGAAGAATATGGGAGCGAAAATTAAATAACTTTATTTTCAATGAAGATTAAATTATTTAAAAGATTAATTGTTGGCTAAGTAAAAAACCTACTAATTTAGAACTTAGACCAAAAAGGGGGAACTCAAATACAAAAGGAATGTGGAACATAGAAGCAAAGATAGTCTAAAGAACTTTCTAAATTAGATCTCAACTAAGCTTTAAGAAAGAGGTCAGTGTTTAAGGGAATGTAAGGGAATAAAGGGACATCGAGGAGCATTTTTAGGAATGATTTTAGGTGGGTGAGGGAAACTAGAAATTTAAATTAATTAATTAAATGAATTTATGGTGCAACTAAGGGATCGGGTGACAAGTGTATCAGGGAGAAATTTCCTAACTAATTTTTAATAAAAGTAATTTAATGTGTGTTTGGCAACAAGTCATTAAGAAAAGTTTATAAAAGAAATGATCGAGGAGGAGAAGGGATCACGTCTGGTATGCATAAGGTTATGCGACCAGATTTTAGTCTTGACTGTTTTTTCTTGTGGGAGTTGGGATACCTAGCTTGGATAGAGAGTGGTAGCTCAACCTTGTGAGGTGAGTTGGGAGCTAACTTTCTCTAGTTTGTGTGTGTGTCCCCTTTGCGACTTGGGGGGCTCAGGGGGAAGAAGAGTAACCCTAGCGTTTGCTAAGATGTATCGGTGAGGTCTCAGTGGTTGGCAAGAGGGAGCTGGATGGAGCGCGAGCATGGGATAGTAGCATCGGAACGTTCGCCTTCGCTTAAGGTACACATATCCGAATTTCACAATTGTAAATAGTTAATTTTATATGTGAATTTAGAGTTAGATGGATTGTAGTAATGGTTTTCTGGATCTCTAGGTGTAATTTTATGGGTTCCTCACTCCTTTATTTTTCTCCCTACCCTTGCCCAGTTAGATTGCGTCCACCCTTCCAAATCTCCTAAAAACCCTTTGATTTTACTCTGCGGCTTAGTTCTACCCTGTACCTTTTTTTTCTCTGCCTAATGGTTGTATTATCTCTATGTTGGATGGTTAAATCTGTCCTTAATCATTTTTTGTTTCCCTTGCACCGGGTTCCTCTTGCAATTATTTTTCAGCCTTGTTTAAATTCCAGCCAAGCGTTTTATTGGTAGCATATATTTTGCGTAGCCCTGCGCTCTCGTTACCCTTGTGTTTCCTATAGATTCCTTCTATTAAGGCCTGGCGTGGGTTCCTTCCATCCAACCAACGTAATGGCCAGAGCGTGCAAGATGGGATAGGCCTGGCGTTGGTGTTCCCTTTACACAACCAAAAAGGGAATTAGCGCATGCGTTTTTCTATCCTCCACCGGGATACAATCTCGTTGAACGGAGTGGGATGGAATCGGTAGAAATTGCCCTTTATTTTTAACTGATTCTTTGAGTTCGTGGTGCAAGACACCTTATTTATGTGTGTTTCTCCCTTGGTGCTTGGTTTGTCTTGTTGAAGCTGGTTGCGATTGTTGCCTTGTGACTTAGGCTTCGTGGCCATGTTTTTAAAGACTAATGTAGTCAATCTTGATAACCAAATGCCCAATTCTGGTGCTTGAGCTCCAAAACCCCTTCTCATCTTTGCACTCGGGATGGAACTGCGCCTAGAACCCCCCTCCTCTACGCAGTCTCCTTGGATCTGTGTTTTTTGTTTTTCACTCTTCTGTCATACTGTGCCTAGATTCGAGTTCCCTTGGAGCGTTTCCTTCGCTTCAACTCAGGAATCCAAGCATCCCTTCATTCTCAAAACTGGAACGTTCCCTTGCGCTGACAGTTCCTCCACGCGGATTTACCTCCCTTCTCATCTCGATCGTAGTCGTACCCCTGTTGGGTATTGGCGTGTGCCTCAACGCAATTGGGTCACTATCCTAACGTTTCTTCCTGAGTATGGCAGTAGTGATTATGGCTGTAGTTATATTTGTATATGGTAGTAATGATTATTTGTATATTGTAAATATTGCAGTAGTGATTATGGGAACAATAATTATATTTGTATATGGAAGTAGTGATTATGGCTGTAGTTATATTTGTATATGGTAGTAATGATTATTTGTATATTGTAAATATTGCAGTAGTGATTATGGGAACAATAATTATATTTGTATATGGAAGTAGTGATTATAATCGTTCTTTATATATTTGCAGTGATTATATTTGTACTGATTATATGGCAGTGATTATATATTTCTAGTGATTATATATTGGCAGAGATTATATATTTGTAGTGATTATATGGCAGTAGTGATTATAATTTATTTTTATATAATTGTAGTGATTATATTGTATATAATCAATAGTGATTATGGCAGTAGTGATTATAACAGTTTTTATAATTGTTTTAGAACCGGGCATTAAGTTAAGGAATAAGCAAAAATGGCATTTTATGTGATTAAAGTAATAAAAATGGAAGGTAATCCATTGTTAGAATTTATCAGTTTTATATAATTTCATATATTTCTATAGATTTTATTAATCAAATTGTTGGGTGAAAGGGACTCTTTATCCCATAAACATAAATAAGAGGATCTCATAGTAACTTTAAAATAAAGTTATTATTAATATTATTTGTCCATGAATAAATGTCTTTTTTATATAAAAACTTGATAATAATATAAAAATAATTGTGATTAGAGAGTTACCTTGATATAATATACCTATGTCTACATTACATTGCCTTTTGGTTTTCAATTTTTGTTTATAGTGAAATGGTAATTAGGCCCTGGTTAAGACATTTCATTCATAGTATAATGTATGATAATATTTGAATTTTTTATTTTGGATTAAATGGTAATTGAGTCATAGACTTGATTTTCAATAACGTCCAATAATATTATCCAAGAGTAATTTCAAATATTTAATCATGTGCTCAACGTTGATCGTAATCAACTAATTATGACATGGGCATGACCAAGATGTATGGTTATTTATTTAGTAGGTGATACCTTAAACTTGGCGTAAGTAATAACTAATATATGTTATTATTTAAAATGATTTACCAATCAAAGGATTGTGTGAGAAGAGTGGTTGAAATTTAGGCGTATTTATTTTGATATGCTTGGTTAATGATTAGATTGCATGACTCTTGGACTATTGTTGACACATAATTGTTTATGCTTTTAATTACATGCGCGTGTTGCAAAACGATCACACATGATTAGATTATGAATAAAATGTACTTGCACGTCTTAATTTAAGTTGTCATGTGTTGTTTAGAGTGGTTACTCTCGTGAGAAACAATTAGTAATGTTAATGTATGATTGAAGGATGATGATTTCCTTTGCGCAATGAAATTATAATGTAAGAAAGATTGTTTAAGATAGTAAACTCTTGCACAAATTAAGGCTTAATGTAATGAACAACTAATATATATAATCACTCATGTATCTTGGATTAATGTGATTTTTTATGAGTTATGTGAATGTTTACCAGTGTGCCATGTTAATTGTTATTTAGCATTGATGAACTGAGCAAATTGAAGATCATAGATGTTGTTGACTTAATATTATTAATGCATTAATATTGTTTCGTTTCTACATGTGAATGATGTGTTGATGATATTGTTAATTAAGTGTGATATGTTTTCTAACGCAAAAAAAATGGATTTTATGATGCTTGTTGTCATAACGGCGGGGTTGTTACATATGGTATCATATCTTGTTCGACCCACAACTTGGAATTAACACGAATTCCATTGAATATCTTCATGATTATAAAATGTCACTAATTAAGTTGATTTGTATTTGTGCAGGTAATCATGGTTAAGGACGTCACAGAGGCAGATGATGGGGTGCTAGAGGAGGAGGCACGATGCCTCCAGCAGCATCCAGACCCGAGGGGTCTAACTCCCAAAAAGAAGAACAAGTATTTCGACAGGAACAGATAGCTGTGGGAGATATGGTTGGGTTGATGAGGTCGTTTCAGAGGATTTTAGAGGCCGTGATCAGTTGTTTTAATAGAGATGAGGCTAGGGAACTAACACCTCCTGAGGTTCCACTGCGCACCCCCACTGGTACTGATAGCATTCACCGAGAACTAGAGAAGGTCAAGTTTCTTGGGTTCTTTCGTGCCACAACTAGTGTAGCCGCCGAGGCATGGTTGGAGAATATGGAGATGTTATTTTTACTTCGCGACTATACCTCCAACATGAAGGTCTTCATGGTGGTCTTTCAACTGAAAGGGAGAGCTCTACTATGATGGAAGATGCTCCTATCACAAATGAACATGGTTGTCGAAGATGTGTCATGGGAACTGCTCGAGGAGTAGTTTCAGGATAGGTATCTGTCAGAGGAATTCATTGAGAATCAGCTCAATGAGTTCAATGCCTTGTGACAGGGCGGTCATACGGTGCCCGAGTATGAGGCCTGTTTCATGGAGCTACTTTGGTATGCTTCACACCTAAATATCAAGAAAATTAAGGTCAACAAATTTCTATTCATCCTTAATGTCATCATTTATGTGAAAGTGAGGATTTTAATGCCTTAGACATATCACTATATTGACCATAAGGCCCTCATAATCGAGGAGGATCTCATCAGCGGGAGTCAGAGCAAGACTCGGGCAAGACTGATAGGACATGCGACATCTAGTGCGCAACAACATCAGAAACCAACTAGACATCCACCAGGGTATCGAGGCACTACAAGAGAATCCACATTCACTACACCATGGAGACTGACACCTTAATAACAAACACCCTATAGAGGACCACAAAACCAGCAACAACGTTGACCGCAACAACAACAGTTCTGACATGTTCAACATAACATAACAGGATTCCAGGACGGAGGGCTATCAACTTCTACTTCGGGGACCAGGAGTATTGGAATGAAGGATGGGTGTTGGACATGTGGAGAGCCAAATTACCTGTGGGACTGCCCAATTGAGAGGGCTAGAGTAGCCTGATAACCTGAACCCACTACCGTAGGATATTTGGGCAAGGCCCATCAAATTCATGCAATGGTGAATAACCACCAGGTCGAGAAACAATTTACTATGCTCGAGACGTAAGGTACCACTGATGATCACACCCTTAGTATTTTTATAGATCTAGGTGCTATAGAGAGATTTATTTATGGTGCATCACTAAAAATAATTAAGGTAAAGGAAGTTGAGCAAGATGAGTTTAGCATTCTAGAAATGGCTTTGGGAGCCAAATAGAAGGTTGGAGGAAAGGTTATGGGTTGTAACCTTAACTTGGGAGATTTTGTCACAAGGGACAACATGTACATCACGATCTTATGATCCTATGACGTGGTAATTGATATGGACTATTTGGAATTGCATGAGGTGATACTCAACTATAAAACAAAACGATTAAGTTTGTTGATGATGAGGTAATGAGATGTGTGATTGTAGGAAGGAACCACAAAATTTCTATGAGGTTCATCTCTTCCCTACAGATTTAGAAGAGCATGCACAAGGGATGCAAGCTTTATGAGATCCTTGCATTGAACGAAAAGGGAGTGGCAGAGGTACTAGAAAAACTTTCGGTAGTACGAGATTTTGCGGATGTCTTCCCAAAGGACTTACCAGGGTTGTCTCCTAAGAGGGAATTGGAATTTAACATCGACCTAAAACTAGGAACTAAATCGATAGAAAGAACACCTTATCGGATGTCATTTTATTCCTTTGTGTACGACGTATCAGGCACTTGACATAGCTAGAGTTTTCATCAGTGAGATTGTGAGGTTGCATGGCATGCCTAAGAGGATCATATTTGATCAAGGATCATTGTTTACAGGATGATTTTGGACTAGTTTCCAAGAGGCCTCGGGAACCCAAATTAACTTTAGTATCATGTATCACCTGGAGATAGACAAGAATATTGAACGAACCAACCAAATATTGGAGGATTTGTTGTGTATGTACGTAATGGAATAATAAAAGCATTGGGAAGAGTTCTTTCAATGGGTAGAGTTTTCATACAACAACAGTTATCAAGGCACCATTAAGATGGATCCATTCAAGTCTCTTTACGGACGACTGTGTCAGATGCCTTTGAGTTGAGATCGAATTGAGAATAGAGTCTTGGTAGGACCAGAAGCAATCCAAGAAATTGAATATCAAATGAAAACGATAAGACAAAGGATCAAGGAAGCATAGGATCAATAAAACAGTTACCTCGATGCGGATCGTGTCGACTGTAGTTATGAATTTGGTAATCGATTCTTCTTGCGAGTGAAACCGCACAAGAGTTCGATCAAGTTTGGAAAGGGTGCTAAAATCTCTCCTAGGATCAAGGGACTTTTTGATGTTGTGTAAATAAAGGGGCTCGTGGCTTATCAACAAGCCTTGCATGATTCTTTTATGCATATGCATGACATTTTTCACGTATCTATTTTGAGACATTATGTTAGTGATCCTACACATGTGATTGACATGAGTTCCTTGTCGGTATCAGATGAGGGTGTGATCAGGGAGAAGCCAATCCTCATTTTGGACCATCGCATTTGACAACTACGATGTCAAGAAGCCGATCAGGTCAAGGTCCAGTGGGAAAACTAGAGTTCACACTTGACTACCTGGGAGAATGTGTACGATATGCATCAGCAGTTTCCAATTTGTTTTGATAGCTAGACTTATAGATATTGTGAGATACCTTATTTCTTCACTTATATACTGTGAAACTTTGGGACTAAATTTAAAACAATAGGGGGTGTCTGTAACATTCCTCTCTTATGCACACTTGATTGGAATTATTATTTGAGGACATGTGCGTGCAAGTGATCCGGTTCATTATATGATTGACTATTTCGATTATGGATTATGATGATGTTGTGGATGTGATGATATGTTATTTTATTATATTTGTATCGACAAGTACTATTGACTAGTGTTTCCTGAGTGTCGAGTAATTTGGGTTGATTGAGGATGTCGATCGCATCGATGGACCTCCTTGGACTCCGGATCGAGTCAAGGAGTGGACGGTTATGGTTTGAGTATTTTGATATTTCATATGTGAAATATGACTAGTATATTATATTGGTATTCGATCGCTGACATGTTTTTTTGATGGATGCATGTTGATGATTTCTTACTAATTAGACTCATTGGAGTAAAGGGTCATGCATGACAACCAGAAATATTGAGAGAGAGGTGTGGAAGAATCCCTTCCATAACCTATTATCAGTCTCGCCATGGCTCGAACTGTAGGTTAATGATTACCTACTTCGAGAGGTCCACGATGCCATGAGGGTGTACTATGATCGTCGTGCATGATGATTCTAAGGGGCACATAATAAGGCAGAGTACTTATTCCTTAGAGGCCATTAGTCTCCCACAAGGTCACCTGATGGAGTATTGACTCCAAGGGTTTGACGTCTACCAAAATCAGTCAAAAGGCAAGTGGCACCCTTGGAGGATGTAGTTCATCTTGAAGGGAACGTCACATAAATAAAACATGAATGCAGGTGAGTGTCAGCCTTGGAGCAAGTAGTCCATCTTGAACGACACATGAAGAATTATTTTAACACTAGTGAGTTAATGAACCTTATACTTAGAGAACTATGTCTCCTTAGGACATGGTCATCCTTAAAATGAATCTTGCATCAGTAAAGATTAATAATTATAAAATTTCCCTTAAAAACAATTCTTATTGAGCCTAAAGAATTTAAAGCCTAGGTCTAAGTAGGTCTTGCAAACTAAAATTTAATTAAGCAAGTAATAGAGGGGGACGAAGAATATGGGGGTGAAAATTAAATAAAAAAATTATTCATGAAGGATTAAATTATTTAAAAGATTAATTGTTGGCTAAGTACAAAATATTCTAATTTAAAACTTAGACCAAAAAGGGGAAACTTAAATACAAAAGTAATGTGGAACATAGAAGGGAATCTAGTCTAGAGAACTTTCTAAATTAGAGCTCAATTAAGCGTTAAGAAAGGCGTCGGTCTTTAAGGGAATGTAAGGGAATAATGGGACATTGAGGAGCGTTTTTAGGAAAGCTTTTAGGTGGGTGAGGTAGATTGGAAATTTAAATTAATTAATTAAATGCATGTATGGTGCAACTAAGGGATTGAGTGACAAGTGTATGGGGAGAAATTTCCTCATTAATTTTTAATAAAAATAGTTTAATGTGTGTTTGGCAACAAGTCACTAAGAAAACTTTATAATATAAATTGTGGATAGAAGGGATCACCTCTGGTATGCGTAAGGTTATGCTATCGGATTTTACTCTTGACTGATTTTTCTTTTGGAAGTTGGGATACCCAACTCAGATAGAGAGTGGTAGCTCGACCTTGCGAAGCCAGTTGGGAGATAGATTTCTCTGGTTTGTGTGCGTGGCCCGTTTATGGCTCGGGGGGATCATGGGGAAGAAGAGTATCCCTAGCATTGAATGGGAGGTACTGGTGAGTTCTCAACAATTGGAAAGAGGGATATGGATAGAGCGCGAGCATAGGACAACAATATAAAAACCTTCTCCTTCACTTAACATACAAATGTCTGAATTTTGCAATTGTAAATAGTTAATTTTGTATGTGAATTTATAGTTAGATGTAATGTAGTAATGGATTTTTGGATCTGTGGGTGTAATTTTATGGGTTCCTCGTTCCTTTATTTTGTTGCCTACCCTTTCCTAGTTAAATTTTGTCCACCCTTCGAAATCTCCTCAAAACCCTTTGATTTTACTCTCCACCTTGGTTTTACTCTGGGCCTTGGTTTTACTCTGCACCTTGGTTTTAACCTGCACCTTATTTGTCTCTGCCTAATGGTTTTATTATCTCTTCTTTGGGTGTTTAAATTTTTCCTTAATCAGTTATTATTTCCCTTGCATCTCTGGAGTGTTCCTCTTGCGATTATTTTTGGGGCTTGCTTCAATTCTAGCCAAGCATTTTTCCTGGTAGCACAGTTTTTGTGTAGCCCTGTGATCCTTGTGTTTCCTATATAGATTCCTTCTATTGAGGCTTGGCATGGGTTCCTTCCATCCAGCCAACGTAATGGCCAACACGTGCAAGATGGAATAGTCTTGGCGTTGGCGTTCCCTTTACACAGGCAAAAAGGGGGTTAACGCATGCATTTTTGTATCCACCAGCAATATACAATCTCGTTGAATGGAGTGAGATGGAATTAGTAGAAATTGTCCCTTATTTTTAAGTGATTCTTTCAGGTCGTGATGCAAGACACATTCTCCATGTGTACTTTTTCCTTGGCTCTTGGTTTGTAGTGTTGAAGCTGGTTGGGATCATTGCCTTGTGACATGAGGTTGGTTTCCATGTTGTTAAATACTAATGGAGTGAAGATTGATAACCAAATGCCCAATTCTGGTGCTTGACCTCCAAAACCCCTTGTCACCTTTGCACTCGAGATAGAATTGCACCTAGAATCCCCCTCCTCTCTGTAGTCTCCTTGGATATATATATTTTTTATAACACTTTTATGTCGTATTGCGCCTAGATTCGAGTTCTCTTGGAGCGCTTCCTTCACTTCAACTCAGGAATCCAAGTGTTCCTTCATTCTCATAAATGGAATGCCCGCCTACGGTGACAGTTCATCCACAAGGATTTACCTCCCTTCTTGGCCCGTTTGTAGTCATAGTCCTGCTGGATATTGGCATGTGCCTCAGCAAAATTGGGGTGTTATCCCATCGTTTCTTCATTAGTATGGAAGTAGTGATTATGGTAGTAGTTATATTTTTATATGGAAGTAGTGATTATTTGTATATGTTTATTGTGGTAGTAGTGATTATGGAAATAATAGTTATATTTGTATATTTCAGTAGTGATTATAATTGATTTGTATATATTTATAGTGATTATATGGAAGTGATTATATATTTGTAGTGATTATATATTGGAAGAGATTATATATTTGTAGTGATTATGTATTGGCAATGATTATATATTTGTAGTGATTATGTATTTGTAGTGATGGCTAGATGGAATGTAGTAATGTAGTAATGGTTTTCTGGATCCACGGGTGTAATTTCATGGGTTCCTCGCTCCTTCATTTTGTTGCCTACCCTTGCGAGGTTAGATTGCGTCCACCCTTTGAAATCTCCTAAAAACTTGTAACATCCCGCTCTTGCGTGCATTGAGCAAACTTATTCTTTGAGGAAACTTGCTTGCAAGTGATCCAGATTATTATACTTTGGGGCATTTGATTTATGATTTTGAGGCGTTATGAATTGATGACATGCTATTTGGATGCACTGACATAGACAGGTGCTATTGACTCAATTTTCCTGCGTGTGAAGTATTTTGGACCTCGAAGATGTAGAGGCATCGATGGAACCCCTTGGACTCCGGATCGATTCAGGTAGTGAACTATTGGGGGTTTGATTGTTGTATATCTGACATTTGTGCATCTAATTAGATGATATGATATTGGATACTATATATGACATGATTCGTTGAGGATGCATGCTGACGATAGCTTTCCAACCAGACTCATATGTGGAGTAGAGGGGTCACACACGAATACCAGAGATGTTGAGGGAGAGGTGTGGATATCAGCCCTGCCACAACCTATAAGCACTCCCGGCATTGCTCGAACTATATGTTAACGACTACCTAGTTTGAGAAGACCCACGATGTCGTGATGGCCAACTGCAACAGTTGCTCACGATGATTCTAAGGGGCACTCAATAAGGAAGGGGCCTTATTCCTTAGAGGCCCTTAGTCTCCCACAAGATCACCTGGCGGAGTATTGACTCTAGGGGTTTTTTATGTCTACCAAGTCAGTCAAGAGGCGAGTGGCACCCTTGGAGCACGTAGTGTGTCATGTAGGGCACGTCGCGCAAGAAAAATGGAAAGAGGCGAGTGACACCCTTGGAGCATGTAGTGCGTCCTGAAGGGCACATCACATAGGAGAAACACAAAGAGGTGAGTGGCACGCTTGGATCACCTAGTGCATCCTGAAGGGTATGTCATGTTGTTAATTAATATATGAATAAACCTAGATGATCTTAGGATGAATAACACGATAAGAAAAAATTAATACAATTTCCCTAATAAAATGTCGCCCAGCATCGAAAATTAAAATCATGGTCTAGGTGAAACTTATGGTAAAAGAAAATTATGTATGTAAATATAAAAATAAAAATGAATAATTAATAATAATAGTCATAATTAATCATGTGTCAAGAAAGGGGTAAGTAATTCTATTAATTTATAAAAATCTTTTGGGGGATAAAATTTAAAAAAGGGGGGAAAATAATTGTTTTGTCACTTATGTTAATTAAAAGTTATTAATTAAAAAGGAAAAGGGGGAAAAGGTTAATTGTCTACACCTGCCAAATTGAGTTTTAAATAAAAAGGAAAAAAGAGAAATTTAAAGGAACTAGGAAACTAGGAAAAAGCGGGAGACATAAAAAGATAGGGGAAACACAAGGAAAAAACAGAAAGACTAACTTAGTAAGGTATCTAGCATTTAAGAACTTTCTAAATTAAATTCAACTAGTAAATTAGTGAGGGGGAAAGTCATTAAAACTTGTAAGGGAATATGGGGACACCTAGGAGTGATTGTAGGAGTGCCTTTAGGTGAGTGAGGGAAATAGGGGTAATTAATTAATTAAGAAAATTAATTTATGGTGCAATGAAGGGGATGGGTGACACATGTACGGGGAGGAATTTTATGAATTAAATTATTAAAAATAAATTAAATGGGCATTAGGGAAAGTAAATGACTTAGAAACTCTATATAATGGAGGGAGGAGAAGGATGAAGGATGTTTTTTGTTATGTGTAACATTATGCTATAGAAATTTATACTTGACTGACTTAGCTTGTGGGAGTTGGGATACCCATCTCGGTGGAGAGTGGTAGCTTAGCCTTGCGAGGTGAGATGGGAGCTAGTTGATCTCTGGTTCTATGTGCATGGCCCCTTTGTGGCTCGGGGGGATAAGGGAAAAGAAGAGTACCCCTAGTGTTGGCTGGGAGGTACTGGTGAAGTCTCATCGGTCGACAAGCGGGAGTGGAACGAAGTGCATGGGACAATGACTCATAGCGTACGACTTAGGCTACGATACACTTACTTGATTATGCATGGTAGATTCTCATTACACCTCACACCTTCAATTATGTATTTTTAATTGGGTAAAGAATTTGGTTGACTTAGAATTTTAATTGATAAACTTATTTCCCATAGCGTTAAGCTCACTATTGATCATTTCCCTTGTCCTTTGACCCCTGCATGTCTTGACCGTCCTATGGTTTATTGATTTGTGATGATTTGCGGTTTAACTTTTTGCCTTCATTCCTAGATCATCAGTCCACGCTTGAGAAGTCGGCCAGGAGTCAGATCTACGATCATCACTTCGGTGTTAATAGACCTATGGATCCAAATGCCCTACTTTTCTGTGTGCGGATGATGAGCAAAGGATGTTTCTGCCAATCGTCTAGCCTTGTTGGTTGTTCCAAGTAGTGTGTTGTCTTGAGCCTTGATGCGATTAATTAACCCTACAATTTATTGATTGATGGCGAAGTTTTTTTTTAACTCTGCATTTTTATATCTTGTTGGATTTGCACTGGTTTTATTTACCTCTGCACTCTACTTTGAAGATGATTGAGACTGTGTTTTTCACCACTAGTTAAGACTGTGCTTTTTCCATTGCCAGACTATATTTGTTGCTTGATTAAGTTTGTTTTTCATTTTGTTTTCCTGGCAATTTGCCACTTCTTTGGCTGCATTTTGTTTGATTTGGGAGCAAAACTTTTCCTAGCGAATTTTTAATTCTTGTTAGATTGTTTAGATTGCCAATGTATATTTGATTAAGACGAATTATAATTCTAGGATTTTTTATAACGATATAAACTTAGGGGATTAAATTATTTGAATGTTAAAATCAACAAATTTATTATGGAAAGCTATAAAATCAGTGATTAAACTCATCTTACATGACCCCATTACCTCTGCGATATGTAACCATGTAATTTTTGTAATACCCTTCACCTCTACGATTTGTGACCATATAATTGTTGTAATACCCTTTACCTATGTGATTGTAACCATGTAATTGTTGTAATACCCTTACCTCTGCGATATGTAACCATGTAATTGTTGTAATAACATTACCTCTGTGATTTGTAACCATGTAATGGCTATAATACCATTACCTTTGTGATATGTAACTATGTAATTGTTGTAATACCAATTCCTCTGCGATTTGGGATTGTATGGTCATATTTGCTTAACGACTTGGATAGCGATTAGTCACAGGTAGCCTTGATTTTAGGTAGTGAACTGTGGTGGGTCAGTAATCCTGATTTTTTTTTACCACAGTAAATTCGTGACAACGAGTTAGCTACAATGATGTGTAATGGATTAAATCCTTCATTAGACAATGAACTATAACTATATCTCTGGGTTAAACTTTGATTTTCTCTTTCATTTGGCAACCATAACTTACTCAGACAACGATAAATTATAGAATGTGTTGGACAACTATATTTATTTGATCAGCTAAGTTATTGTATGCATTGAACATAAAACGTTGAATTTATCCCTTCATCGAACTCTCAACTTACTTACACCGTTATGACATCGTTATAGCCATTGGGGCAACGATTTCATGCTTGAGATGGGCAGCGATATCCATCCTGTATTTTGACAGCCAGATAATGGATTCTGTGTTGAAGACAATCGAATTAGAATTTTCTAGATGGCTAACTAATTGCTTCGGCATTCTTACCCCTAAGTTTTACTTTTACCTGACAACGTTTCTGATTGGTAGTATTGGTTTGGACAACTTCCCTCTATTTTAATTAGCACTAATAATTTTGTGGTAGGATATCATTTAACAATGGCATCGATTGCATTAAATGACTCTGAAGGACATTAATTATGACCAGGTATATGGCGTTAAATCTCATTAAATGCATATGGCAACAAATCTCATTGAATGTATATGGCTTTAATGGCATTGTCACTTCTTAGCAGATTCTTTTTAATGTTAATAGACATCTGTCATTTGGTACGGTTAGTATAGATAGACCACATGTTGTAATGTAATGTGTTAATAAGTATTTTGTTGTAGCTTTCTGCATTGATATGGTTAATGTTGTTATATGATGTCAGTTTCTAGTTAGATTACAATTTGGGATTAATTTAGAATTGCCCTTTTAGATCGTAAATAATGATTAAATTAAATCAGTATTTAACGCTAATTAGATTGTAATTATTGACCAGTTAGACTTGATCAAATGGTTAGGGGGTTGACGAAGTCATGTATTATCTTTTGTCTTCCCTAGTAGTCATCCTCTAGTGTCTCGTCGACCTGTTGTTGGGGTTTGGGCGTGGTTTTCTTATCGGCACTTGTCTCCTAACGCGTCGGATTTATATAGAGTCCTCAGTCTAAATAGGATGTGTTGTGTCAAGGTTATTGACATGTCTATCATCTGGGGATGGAATGATTCTTAATGAGGGGATCATGGCGTGCACTATTGGATAGCGGCAAATGATACTGGGTCGGAGTCGGGGCCTTCCGTGTGAGTGTTGTCAAGCGTTGTAAGTTTGCGTTTGGCGCATGGATTGAACACCTTCACGCATTTGGTTCACGTGCCTTGAGGTTCTAGTCTTTGTTCGTCAAGGTCATTGTGTCGAGATGGGGATGTTTTCCCTTATCTTTTAGGCGTGGTTGTGTTTGCGTCAGGCGTGTAGTCATTTTCTCCTTGTTGTTCTACGAACGTTTCGCCCAGTCGCTCTTGTGCTAGTGAGTAGAGTCATAGTAGCTTGTTGCCTGGAATGCGTGCTTACATTCGTCATCAGTTATGTGATTAACAGTTGTTGTCGTAACCATCTTGTCTTTTAACAAAAAAAAAGAAATTTGCACTTCTGCTTTGCTTGTAGTCGTAACGAAGGGGTCATTACAAAATCCTTTGATTTTGTTGTGCGCCTTGGTTTTACTCTCCACCTTGGTTTTACCCTGTGCCTTATTTGCCTCCTCCTAATGGTTTTATTATCTCTTCGTTGGGTGGTTAAATATGTCCTTAATCATTTTTTGTTTCCCTTGCACCTGTGGAGGGTTCCTCTTGCAATCATTTTTCAGCCTTTCTTCAATTCCAGCCAAGTGTTCTGCTTGGTAGCACATTTTTTGCGTAGACCTGCACTCCCGTTACCCTTATATTTCCTGTAGATTCCTTCTATTGAGGTCTGGCGTGGGTTCCTTCCAGCCAGCCAACGTAATGGGCAGATCATGCAAGATGGGATAGGCCTGGCGTTGGTGTTCCCTTTAAACAACCAAAAAGGGGATTAACGCATGCGTTTTTCTATCCTCCATCGGGATACAATCTCGTTGAATGTAGTGGTCTGGAATTGGTAAAAATTGTCCCTTATTTTTAACTGATTCTTTGAGGTCGTGGTGCAAGACACGTTCTCTGTGCATGCTTCTCCCTTAGCACTTGGTTTGTATTGTTGAAGCTGGCTTCTATTGTTACCTTGTTACTTGAGCTTGGTGGCGATGTTGTTAAAGACTAATGGAGTCGAGCATGATAACCAAATGCCCAATTATGGCGCTTGACCTCCAAAACCCCTTCTCATCTTTGCACTCAGGATGGCATTGTGCCCAGAAACCCCGTCCTCTATGCAGTCTCCTCAGATCTGTTTTTTTTTTTCAAACTCTTCTTTCATACTGCGCCCAGATTCGAGTTGTCTTGGACTGTTTCCTTCGCTTCAACTCAGGCATCCAAGAATCCCTCCATTCTCATAATTGGAACTTCCGCCTGCGCTGACAGTTCCTCCACGCAGATTTACCTCGCTTCTCAGCCTGATCGTAGCCGTACTCCTACTGGGTATTGGCGTGTGCCTCAGTGCAATTGGGGCGCTATCCCAACGTTTCTTCCTGAGTATGGCAGTGGTGATTATGGCAGTATTTATATTTGTATATGGCAATAGTTATTATTTGTATATTGTGATTATGCTAGGAGGGATTATGGAAGCGATACTTATATTTGTATATGCAAGTAGTGATTATAATTGATTTTTATATATTGGCAGTGATTATATTTGTAGTGATTATATATTGGAAGAGATTATATATTTGTAGTGATTATGTATTGGAAGTGATTATATATGGCAGTGATTATAACTTAATTTTATATACTTGTAGTGATTATATTGTATATAATCAATAGTGATTATAACAATTTTTATAATTGTTTTAGAACAGGGAATTAAGTTAAGGAATATGCGGAAATGGCATTTTATTTGCTTAAAGTAATAAAAATTGAAGGTAATCCTTTGTTTGTTAGAATTTATCAGTTTTATATAATTTCATGTATTTCTATAGATTTTATTAATCAAATCGTTGGGTGAAAGGGACTCTTTATCCCATAAACATAAACAAGAAGATTTCATAATAATTTTAAAATAAGATTATTATTCAGAAATTGTCGGAAGAACCACAATATTTAAGACATCTTGCCGTCGACGTTTCGGATCCATAACAGGATCCATCATCAAGACCAAAAAAGTCTAAGAAAAATAGTAAGAGAGGAGCCTTTATTAAATAGTGATGAGGCGGGTGAAAAAACTATGTTTGGGTGAGTGAAACCCTCTTTTTTAGGAGAAATTTAGGGTTTGACTAGGGTTTTAGTAAAAAATATATTAATTATATGTTGATTAAGGTTAAATAATGAGGAAACCCTAGTATTAAGGAAGTGCATATAATCTTAAGTTAATTTTACTGAGCTATGTTAGTTTTGTCAATATTAATGTTATATTAATTATAGGTTAGAATAATGAGGTAAACCCTAGGTTTGAGGAAGTTAGTGTAATTAATATTAATCTTAAGTTAGTTTGACTAATTAAAGCTAATTTTAGGTTCAAAATATTAATATTAAATTATTTTAGGTTTAAAAAGGGCTAAATTTAACTATATGGTATATGGTGTTAAACATATTACTATTAATATATGTTAATTATGGGTTAAAATAAGGTTAATAAAATAGGCTAAAATTAATGTTAAATTATTTAAAGTTCAAAAAGGCTAAATTTAGGGTTTACTGTATGGTGAATTAGAAAGGTAATATTAAGGTTACCTTAGTTTAATAGTAAAAGGTAATAATAATAATGTTATTAAAGTAAGTAAGGGGATTAATAGGTTTAAGGTTGGTTTAGAAGATTAGGTTAAGTTCAGGAAAAAGAGGGTGTTAATCATGCTAGTATAGATTAATGTTAATAAAGAGGAGCATTAATACTATTAATGATATTAGAAGGATTTAAAATCAAATTACTGGTAGAAGATTATACGCAGAAATCACTTAGGTTGGTAAAAGGTATATGTTTGTTAAGGTTGTGTTAGTCTAAAGGTAGAAGGGTGATAATAATGTTATAAGGTTAGTCAACGAGATTAATAGGTTTAAGGTCGGTTTAGAAGATTAGGTTAAGTCAAGACAATTAGGGTGTTAAACATATTAATATATGTTGATGTTAATAAAAATGTATTAATACTATTAATCTTCTTGTTAATTATAGGTTATATGCAGGAACCACTAAGGTTGGTATTATGATTAGTTTAATTTTCCATTGGTATTATGTTGGTTAAGGTTAATAGTAAAAAGGTTATAATAATAGTGTTATTAAAGTAGGTCAAAGGGATAATTAGGTTTAAGGTCAGATTCAAAGATAAGGTTAATTCAAAAAAGTTTTGTAAATACTAGAGTTAAGAGTGTAAGGTTTAATAATGTTTTCTTTCCCGAATGAGCGGGATCCAACTGTCACTAATCTCTAGGCCATTGTCCCTATTTAGGTTATCGGGATTTTTGATGATTTCGATAGCCTCTCTAATTCGTCTTTTAAGGAGATGGTCTTCTTTAGCTAAGATTATGGTGTCCTCTAGGCGTATATGATGCTTAGTTTTGAGAGAGTGTTCTGCTAGTGCCGAGGTGTGAGCTTGTTCGTTCTTGATGTCAGCACTATGCTCTTTAATCCTCGTGTTGAAAGAGCGGTCTGTTTCTCCAATGTAGCATTTGCCACAGGAGCAATCTATTCTGTACACTCCTTTGAAATTGTGTTGGTCAAGCTTGTCCTTAACAGACCTCATATTCTGTTTGATGGTATTAAGTGGTTTGAATGAGGTCTTAATTTCCTTC
>ML782817.1:888147-916643 GCA_009831015.1 Picea engelmannii
ATGTTAGGTCATGTTATATAATTTTCTCCATAAAGTAAAGTACTCTCAATTAAGTACTTTATTTTTTAATATATCTAAAATAAAGTACTCATGTCTAAAACAAGTGAAATTAGCAGCAAAGATGCATATACCTCCCTTATAGAAATATTTTGATGTATTTTCTATATATAATAAAAATGATATATTTAAATAGGTTATATTACAACATTTATAATTAATTTATTATGTTGTCATTTTTATATTTTGATTTGATGAAAATGAAAATACCAAGTTTATCATGTTTTTGTAGTTAAGAGATCTTTAAAAGTAAATAAGTTATAAGAATAGGTAAAGATGTGTCTTATGTTATTAATTAAAGTTTGGAAAAGTTAAAAGTAAATTATATTACACTTCAACCTTACTTTGTATCACAATTTTACAAACTAGTTTACTTGAAAGTACCATGTGAGAATTGGTCCTCATTTCAAGAATGTTGTTTTTGTTCATAAGTTCATAATGAATAATTAAAAATAGTTTTGATAAGCTCAATTATCATTTATAAAATATTTGTGATATTTTAAACTCCTCTTAATTGTAAATTAGTCATATTTTTTTATATTCCCATAGTTAATACAAGTCTCAAACTCTCTAATTCAACATTTGTTTATTATACTATGAGGATGCATGAATGTCAAACTTAACCAAAAAGTAATTAAGTTATAAAAATGGGTAATGTCTTATGTTATCAATTAAAGTTTGGGCAAGTTAAACATAAATTATATTAATCTTCAACCTCACTTTGTATCACAATTTTACAAACTAGTTTACATGAATGTAAGATGTGAGATATCCAATTAGCTATTAGGAGCCTTAAAAAATTTTACGCACAAATTAAAAGAGGGGATAAAGATAGGGGTAAGAGATTAAAATCTGTTATGATCTAAATGTTTAATTCAATTTTTAATTATATATATTTTTATTATATTATATATAATATAAAATTAATAAATAACTTAATATATTGTATTTTATTATATTATAATTAATATATAATATATTATATTATATTATTATATTTATAATATAAGATTAATATATAATATATTATATTATATTATTATATTTATAATATAAAATTAATATATAACATAATATATTATATTTATTATATTATAATTAATACATAACACAACATAATATATAGTATGTATGAACTCAAAATTAAAAAAACAATACAATACTATATGATAATGATATGAAATGGTGGGTAACAAAAATATATTTTAAAATTATGATATAAAATATTTGATATTTACAATACAACAATATATTGTATTTTTAAGTAAAAGTTAAGATTAAAATGTTAAAAGTTCAACTATCATATAGATTTATGATGGAAAAATATTATATCATTTACACATAACAATTAATTATATCATCCAATCAAAAAATTAATAATATTTCATATGAAATATTAAATAGTAAAGCATTATAAATTTAATAATCAAATTATTAAATCCATTATAGATTTGAAAACATAAAATAAGTAATTAAACAATAAAACAAGTATAATATATCACTCTCCGTTGTCATCTCCTTGATTATGTTCCTCGCTTGGCATGGCAACACTATTGTTCTAAAAAATATGTTTTGATCTAGGGTCATGTCTTAATACAAACCAAAAATTCCTATCCAAGACATTTGGGTTAAAAAACACTTGGTTGCATTGTTTTGGGAAAACATAAGGCTCCTTAGCTTCATCCCATATATTTTTAGAGTTGATACACATCATCCCACTATCAAGATTTTTCTTTACATTATTTCGATCAAAGGTGTCCCACCAATTGCACCTAAAAATAACGCATTGGAAATAAGAGAAGTCCACTCAAATGATTTCTTGTATCTTTCCGATGTAACCTAACTTCTCATGTATGGTGTTTTGATTGCGGTGGCTAACATGACTAAATTTTTCAAACTCCACTTCCACTCCACAATCTTGTGTCATGTGTCCGTTATCAACATCCTCTATGTGTAAATGATGTCCATATGCCCACATAGATGGGAACAAATGAACCTATAAAAAAGTGAACAAATCACAGTGTCAATATGTGTCTAATAACCCGATCATTAAAATATAAAATAATATAGATGTACTTACAATTCAAATGTGCATTACAAAGTTAAAAATTATGTACCCAAAGAGATTATTATCGAGTTGCTGCAACCAATCCATATGTTTAGTGCATCCTCTTCTTCACGTAGGTAATGACTAGATGCACCATATTTCTCTTTGACTTGGTCAACAACCCAACTGTTGGGGCATATAGTTGGCATATTTTATTTTAAATTATCATGATAAGGCATTCTTCTACCATTCAATTGTCTCAATTCTTTCCTATCACTTTCCCATTTTATCCTCTTCTTTTCGTGTAATGCAACCCATGACTTTGTTTCCTCCGAATTTTAAAGAATGAATTTATTGATGGAATCAATTTTTGAATTCGTTGATGTATTCATAAAATCAAACCAACATATAGTACATATGAGATAATGAAAATATACATTATGAAATTCAGTGTGAATAGTTACTGTGTAGAAATTTGACAAACGATGAGTCACTTAGCATTTATCAAGCACATGTTTCCATTCGTTTGCAGAAGCTCCCCTTATATTTTGTCTTCATCCCTTTTTTCATCCCAAATGACTGCACCTGGTGTGTTGTTGATATTATGGATGTACTCATTGGCATAATAGAAAGAGTCATATAATATGTACCCCTCTGTCATAGACCCCTCAGGTTGTTTCCCTTTTATGAAGAAATCCTTTCAATTTCTTCATGCACCTCTCCAAAAAAAAATCCAATGACATGATGCCACCTCGACTAATTCAACGTGATATACTAGGTAAATTAGAAGATGAACCTGCAAGTCCATGAAACTCAGTGGTAGTTCATTCTCAAACATAAAAACAATAGCAATTATCTCTTTATGCCACCGTAGAATGATATCCATATGAATCTCCTTTGATGTGATCCAACGTACAGATGCAAATAATTTAGATATGGAAAGCCTTAGGTCATGGGGGAGGTCATGGTTCACACACCCATGCATGAGAAGAGGATAATGACACTACAAAGTAAACACATACAAATTAATTATGTTTTATCCCATGACATAAAAATAAAAATTACAAATAATAAAATCATATTTTTGACATGCGTTGAACATTTAGAAGGTTCAAATGGTCATATAATTTCAACCCCTACAAATGGTCTTGACATTTAGTGATCCAGGAGGATCCTCATGTCCAGAAAAATGATCAAAAATAAAATTTCTTAGAATCAGACGAAACTAGTTTCATTGCATCTGGCTCGTCGTGATAATTTCGGCCATATATTTTTTTCCTCAAATGGACATCATATGCGGAATTTATATAGTTTTGATCAAATTACAAAACAGGAAAAAAATGTCAACGTTGATACAAGCAGTATGACAGGTGATGTCAACATGACATCATGATGAAATCACCATGTTGACATGGCATCATCCAAAGGTGACACATGGTAGGTGACATGGCTGTACCAATGGACACATGGTAGGTGACATGGCCATATGGATGGACACGTGGTAGGTTACCATGCAATACATTCTGACATGTGGCAGGTGACTGGGTGGTACGAACTGACACATGGGACTATGAAAGGATGATGTGGAAGGTGAGAGGGAAGTACAGACTGACACATGTCAGATAGGTGGCAGGGTGACTAGTTGTATGGTAGAAGATGTGGTCCAATCACGGGTCACCACTTGGACCAATTAGGTGGTTCCACGTGGCACCCTACGAATGGCCAATAATGATTGGTGTAAAAGTTTGGAAATAGGTAGATTCGACTCCGTGACCTCTTGGGGGCTCCCACAAATTCATAATGGAGGTTTGACGAGGAGGCTATACGTGTGAGGCTTGTTAATACATCCATAGAGTTTTATTTTGTTGAAGCTCCGAGGAGCAGATAACACTAAGGCATGGGCCTGAGGGCTAGCCCTCGAGACCCGTAATAGCCATCGCGTGACCAGGGGAATAACCAATGACCAATGTCGATTGATGGGGGGCTTATCCTGTTTGATCAGACCCTAGGTCCCATGCGATCTCCTTATGACCAGGAGCTAATGGAGGAGGGGTTAAGCATTTAGTGCCCTCTTGGCTAGTGCTTGGCCATATGAAACATATGGACAATGAAAAAGGGGCACGCACTTAGACTTAGGGGGATTATTTTGATTTTTAATATCAGAGTGTTTTTTTATTATAGTTTTTGCCCAGATTGGGCCTTTTTGGAGATTTTTTTCCATATGGAGGGGGATTTGACCCCAAAAAGAGGCTAACACTTTGTGGGAAGTTGGGCTTCCTTAAATGAGCCTACAAAATATATAAGATAGGCCCTTTGAGATTGTGAGGTTACTTTTGTATTGGAAGGAATGTGAGAGCATCTTGAGCTAATGGCCCATTTCTCATGTTTTGGGGGACATTGAGTCATGTTTTGAGAGGAGATAGTTGAGACATGTGTGCATCTACACAATGAGGTCTTGTACAACATATCATAAGCCTATTTGTAACAACAAAGACCAATTGTAAAGAGAACTTAAGCATTAAAGATCAGTAAATTGGTCCTCCACTTGTAAGTAGACCCAGAGACGTATCCACACATTAGTGAACTTCGTTAACAAGTTCTTTGTGTCTATTTATATTTCTTATTGTTGTAATCTTATATTATTTACAGAATTATTAATGATCGCTAAAATCTTTAATTATTCACGAGCATCAAATTAATAACAATTTGTTTATAATAGCTTTCATTTTTGGATCAAGTATTTTGGTATCAGAGCTTTGGTTGTGTTGGAAGCTCTAACAAGTGCAATATTGGATGCTCACAAGATCCAAATATCGAAGAGGATAAGGATCATTGGATGAATTCATTTCAAAGATAGAATGAGTATTGAGGAAGAAAATAATGGCGACAGAAAAAGAAACTTATCCACAAACTAGAGAGTTCGAAAAATATTTTTTCTTCATGTCAGAAATGGTCAAAGTGTTATATGATGATTTTTTGGAGAGAAAGAAACATGTTCTATGAGAACCTCTTATGAAGAAGAAAAGTGAAGATAAAGGAGAATCTTCAAAGCCTCCTCCTTCACCACCTTATTCTCCTTCTTCTTCAAGTTCTACTTCAAATGCTAGTTCTCATTATACGACACATACTATACAAAAGAATACACATAAACATAAGTCTAACATGCCTTTTTTAAAGCTTGATGTTAAGTTTGAGTTACCTTTGTATCATGGGGAACTAAATGTAAAAAATTTAGATAATTCTATAAGACAAATTGAAGTATAATGTAGGATACAAAACATCATAGATTAGGAGACTATGATCCATCTTGTTAGTCTCAAGATGGGAGGAACTGCCCTTGTGTGGTGGGAAAGAAGGAAAAAACATGATCTTAAAAAGTTTGGTAAGACACTATCTTCATGGATTGATTTTACATCTTCATTACGAAAGTAATTTTATCCTCTATCTTATATGCAATAAGCAAATATGTCATGGTAGAACTTTACGCAGTTAAAGGGACAAACTGTACAAAGTTATACAAAGGAGTTTCGAAAAAGAGATTTATTGTTGGGAATACCATTGGATACTCAAGAGAGATTTCTTAAGTACGTAGGTGTTTTGCATAGCTATTTACGACATACCATTCTTATGTTTAATCCAACAAGTTTAGATTAGGTGTGTGTGCAAGTGACTCCTCTTGAATCTAGAGGCATGAATGTAAATGTAGATTTTTTAAAACCATTTAAACCTACTGAAGTAAGAACAAAAGGAAAGGGTTAAGAGAAGTTTAAAGGGAAGAATCAAATACAGTGAAGAAGGAAAAACCTACATGCACTCATTGTAAGAAAGAAGGCCATAGTGAGGATCGTTGTTGGATCCTTCACCCAGAATTGAAACCAACAAAGTTCGGAAATAAAGGGAAGCCAAAGTCTATTGCAAAAGATTGAACACATTTGGGGTCTAATTCAGAACATGAGACCAAGGTCACAGTCACGAGAATCAAAGGTAAAAATTTTGAAGCTAGTACAAGTTCTTCAGTTCAGTGTTTAAAAGTTGATAATGAAGTTGATGAGAGCAAATGAACATAACTTTTTCACATAAAAGTAATTTCCAAACATACAAAAAATGATACTTTGTTTGAGAGTGGCTCACAAGTAAACTTAATATCAGAGACAATTGTTAAAAAGTTGGGATTAAATACTAAACCTCATAAGAAACCATATCCATTAGGCTAGATTCATAATGATAATGAGTTGAAAGTGAATAGGCAATGTGTTCTAAATTTTTCTATCACTTCACAATTTATAGATGAGGTTGAGTTAGATGTAGTTCCACTTGATATATGTGGTATTGTATTTGGGAGTCCATATCTGTTTTATAGAAAGGAAATATTCGATCATGAAGACAATAAGTATCAATTAACTAAATATGGAAAAGAATATGTTGTAAGGGCTCATTAGAAGAAATTTAATCTATCACTAATCAACTTAGGGAAAATGAAGAGAACTGTAAATGTCAGTAAACGATATTTACTAATGGTTGTAAAAGAAAAGGAAACTGTTGGAATTGATATTTTTCACGATTGCAATACAAAGTTGAAAGATGATTTGGTTAAAGTTATTTCTGACTATGATGATATTTTTCAAGTTCCGAAAGGATTACTTCCAAAATGACAACTTGAACATGAGATACAATTGCAACATGTTTTTCCTCTTCCTTATGTTGGAATGTACAGGTTATTAGTTTTGGAAAATGTAGAGATAAAGAAACATGTACTAGAGTTGATTGAACAAGGGGTAATCAGACCAAGTGCTTCTCCATCCGGGTCACCTATCATCCTAGTTCCAAAGAAAGATGGCACATGATGCATGCCCTTGGACTTTCGAGCCTTGAACAATATCATGGTACAAAACCGTTACCCTCTTCATCGCATTGATGACTTATTAGATGAATTGAAAAATGCGGTATATTTTACTAAGTTAGACTTAAGAAGTGGTTACCATCAAATCAGAGTTGTTGAACAAGATATATGGAAAACTACTTTTAAAACAAAAGAGGGATTACTTGAATGGTTAGTGATGCCATTTGGGCTTACTAATGTGCTTGCCAATTTTAGGAGGGTAATGAAAGATGTATTCAGGCAATTCATTGATGATTTTGTAATATGCCACTTAGATGATATTCTTATTTTCAGTAAGACCAAGGAAGAGAATATCCAATATGTTAGGAAGATACTTTTAGTATTGCAAAGAGAGAAACTTTTTGTAAAGTTTTCAAAATACGAATTTGGCAAGACATCTCTTGTATATGTGGGCTACATTGTAGGGGGTGGAGAACTTAAGATTGATCCCTCTAAAGTTGAGGTCATTGTAAATTGGCCAAAGACTACAAATGTAACTGAAGTAAGAAGATTCATGGGGGAAACACAGTATTGAAATAAGTTAATTGCAAACTTCTCTCTAATTGCAACTCCTTTACATGATTTGAAAAGTTTGAAAAGGGTATTCAAGTGGGGAGGAAGCCAACAAAAGGATTTCGACACTTTGAAAGTGAATATTAGTACAGATCCTATTCTAGCATTGCCATGTATCCAATAGTATTTTTAAATTGAAACCGATGCAAGTCACTATGCCATGGGGGCAAGGCTGATGCAACACATAAATCCCATTTGCTATCATTTTGAGACCTTCACTAGAATAATAATTATATATCCAACCTATGATAAAGAATTGTATGATTTAGTACAAAGTGTTAAAAAGTGGAAACATTACTTAATGGGAAAAGAAACAATAATACATACCGATCACCAACCATTACATTATCTACAGCAAAAAACTAAGATACAACAATCAAAGCATTTTAGATGGATGGGATTTTTAAAATAGTTTCATTTGGTCATCAGATATAAGAAGGGCATTCATAATAAAGTTTTTGATATGTTATCGAGACCTACTAGTACAATTGCTACAATCCTTAAGCACAATTCAATTACTCGTGAAAGTTACATTGAACAATATGCTGAGGAAAAATATTTTAAAGAATTCTACACAACTTTAAGTCATGGTAAAAGAGAAGAAGAATTAAATTATCATATTAAAGACAAAATTTTGTATCATTTGGGAAATTTATATATTCCAAAAAGTGAAAGAGTCCATGTAATCAGGGAGGCACATACTTCTCTTATAGTAGGACATTTTGGTGTAGACAAAATAGTTTCTCAGTTACAAAGGTTTTGTTATTGGCCTCAAATGCATGAAACTGTGTCCAAGTATGTAAAAGGGTGTACTATGTGTGAAATAAGCAAACCAAGTAACAAAAAGAGAGCATTGTACACTCCACTTCCTATTCCTTCTAGACCATGGGAAAGTGTATCTATGGATTTTGTGGGGGGTTTTCCTATGTATAGGAAAGGTCATGATTATTTGTATGTTGTTTTGGATAGGTTCAACAAGATACCTTCTGTAATTCCTTGTAAAAAGTAAGTCACATCTGAACAAACATTGCAAATGTTCTTTGAAAATGTATGGGTTCATTTTGGGTTACCTACTTCTATTGTATCTGATTGATACTCTAGGTTCATGGGGAAATTTTGGTCAAGCTTGTGGGAAGTTATGGACACTAGAATGAATAAGAGATAAAAATTTCATCCATAGACTGACAAGAAGACAGAGGTGGTGAATAGAACAGTAGTGCATCTGCTTCAGGCATATTGCAAAAAAAATCCTAATCTTTGGGATGAACATTTGTGTTATGTGGAACATGCGTATAATCGAGCCAAACATTCTTCTGCTCAAATATCTCCATTTGAAACATGTTTGGGATACTTGCAAAAATCTCCTCTGTATTTTGTCTTTGGGAAGGACATTGCAGTAGACAAACACAGTGATGTGGACAAGGCTACAAATTTCATTGAATCGATACATTTGATTCATCAGGTAGTGCAGGAATAGTTGGAGAAAAGCCAAGACAAATACAAGGAGAGACATGACATGCATCGAGTTTATCATCAATTCAAAGTGGGAGATCAAGTCTAGTTTTACATCAATAAGGAAAGATTGCAAGGAGAAGGTAAAAAGATAAAACCAATTCTCTATGCTCCTTTCAAAATTTTCGACAAAACTAGTTCTAATGATTTTCGGTTAGAATTGCCTCCATATATGAAAATTTATTCAGTTGTAAATGTGGAAAACTTGAGATTGTATGAGCCTCCTATGATCTAGGATCAAGGAGAGAATTTTCATATTCCTTCCATAGAATATTTCTCTTTTGACTATATGAATGAGTTATAGGATGAAACCATTTTGGACAAAAGAGTCTTTACTTCTCGTAGCGACGATTTGGAGTATCTTCGAGTGGGATTGAAGGGAAGAAATCCAATTCAAGCTAGGTGGATGGAGACGGGAAAATTTAGGGCACAATATTCTCACTTATTTACCAACTGATACTAGAATTTTGGAGGTCCAAAAGCGTCCAAGTGGGGAGGATTGATCTAGGAGGATCCTTAGGTCCAGAAAAATGATCAAAAATAAAAGTTCTCGGAATTGGACAAAAACAATTGCATTGCGTTCATCTCTTCATGTTGATTCTGGCCATATATTTTATTCCTCAAACAAACACTGTATGTAAAAGTTATCGCGTACTGGTCAAATTCCCAAACATGCAAAAAACATCAATAGTCAAAGTCAATGCTAACGTTAGCAGTATGATATGTGAGGTTAGTATGACATCATCATGATGATGTGGCATCATCTAGAGGTGACACATGGTAGGTGACGTGGCCATATGGATGGACACGTGGCAGGTGACGTGGCCGTATGGATGGAAACGTTGTAGGTGATCATGCAGTATGCCCTTACACATGGCAGGTGAAGGGGTGGTATGGAATAACACATGGCAGTACGACATGCTAACATGGAAGGTGACAGGGCAGTACAGACTAAGTGGCAGGGTGACTGGATGTACGATAGAATATGTGGTCCAATAAGAGGTCGACACGTGGCCCAGTCAAGTGGTGCCATATGGCACCCTGCGGATGGGCAATAACGACCGGTGTAAAAGTTTGGCAACAAGTGGATTCGACCCCGCGACCTCTTAGGGGCTCCCACGACTTCGCAATGAAGGTTTGACCAGCATGCTATACGTGTGAGGATTATTAAGCCATCCACAAAGTTTGATTTTTTTAAGCTCCAGGGAGAAGATAACACTAAGGCACGGGCTCGAGGGCTAGCCCACCGGATCGATAATATCCATCGTGCAACCAAGGGTGTAAGCAACGACTAAGGTCGATCACTGGGGGGATTATCCCATCCGATCAGACCCTAGGTCCCATGTGATCGCATTATGACCACAAGCTAACGGAGGAGAGGTCGAGTGCTTAGCGCCCTCTTGGCTAGCGCTTGGCCATATGGACCATACGACCAATAAAAAAGGGAAGTGTTCCCAGCCTTAGGGGGGTTATTTTGATTTTTAATATTAGAGAGGTTTTTTGTTAGGGTCCTAACCCGCACATAGGTAGAGAAATATATTCGGATGTAATAAAGGTCAATATTAATAGGGCCTTTCAATAAAATAGAATAAGGTGGATGTAAGAAGACCTAATAGAAGCTTCCACTTCTAGAAGGATCTTCCTCTAGATGCTTCTCTTGATAAACATATTTAGTATAAATAAGGGTTGAGGGTATGAAAACCCTAGCTTGGAGATTATTGTAACAGAGTGTTGCTCAACTGGAGCTTGCCCCCTCAAAGAGGCCGGTGAACATTACTTTCTGAATCAAAGTGTTATTTATGTTGTTGTTGTTATATCATTTATGTGTTATTGTGGATATTATGCTAGTTATATTACTGTTATTCTGCCATTTCTAGCATTTTATTTATGTTTTTCATACTTTTTATATCTGGTATATTACAAGTGGTATCAGAGCACTTTCCTTGGAAGAATTTATGGGAAATTTGTTTTTAGGGTAGAGACGTATTCTGGCATCTTCAAGCCACAAAGATCTGTCATTACACGCATAAACCTATGGTTGAGGTATTCATACACGCAGGAAATACAAGTGATTCTTAAGTGCACATATGTTGGCCACCCTTGTAACCCCTGCTGGTAGTGCATTATACAACACCTTATACAACACTTGTAGTGGTAGTGCATTATACAACACCTGTGTATGGATCAACCTAGACTTCCTGAAGCCCTCTTTAGATAAATTGATTATTTGTCTGACTGCTATAGTGCCACTTAGAACAACACTCGTGAAGATACTCTCTAGTACCTGGGTAGTCGGGTAGTACGGCTAAGGGTACAATCTATCCTCCTTAGTTAGTGCTCTCAGATATTGGGCCGAGTACTATTGTTGGACCCCGCATGTATATTAGAGAGCTATAGCACAGGGCAAACCCTTGTCTATAGAACCCTTGAATACCTAACCCATGGGGGACAGAAACATCAACAAATTAAAACAGACAAGATCTATTGTCGCGCAACAATGTTCGGGTTGCCAAATCACTACACTTTTCTTACTAGTTAAGCATTTGGGGATTTCATCACTGCAGTATTCTTTAGACCGAAGTATAAATCTGCAGGTGTAAAACGAAAAAAAAAAGTTTGGAAATGTTTTCACCATTATTTGAGACCTATTCCATTAGATTCATCTCTTTTCCCTTATCACATTCATTCATATCATTTTCAGCAAAATTTTTGACCCTACCCGCTCCTTTTTAGTTCACCCATCCTCATGACCCATACCCATAGCCAAGACCTAGAAGATTGCTTCAACACCTTGCAATCTGGTCTCCTCGAGACCAAAAAAGAAGTGAAACAACGCAGTGCCAATGTTGCCTCCATTAATACATCCAGCAATACAACCATGCAATCCTTAATGGAGGAAGTCAAACAAGAACTTATCACCCAGCTTGAATCTATTGTTGCATCACTCTACACCAAACTGAAGATCCCTACAGATGACCCTTTTTCTGACGCACCTCCAAAGACTGAAGGTGAACATTCCTCCCATTCCCATACCTTTCAGCACCATCACTTTCAATGTGACCTACGCCTTCCGCGGGTGGATGTGACCAAATTTGATGGCTCGGACCGCACTGGTTGGGTAACCCAAATGGAACATTATTTCTCTTTATACAACATTACATATGACTTGGACAAACTTCGGTATGGTGTTCTCCATCAAGATCAATAACGTTGGCAATGGTGGCAATGGAGAAAAACTTCCCGTCAAGGGTATATTTCTTGGACCCAATTTGTGACTAAGCTTTATGAATGCTTTGACACTAACACCAACCATTTGGGCCATTTGACAAAGTTGAAACAATTAGGAACAATAGAAGACTTCATAGTTGCCTTTGAGTGCCTGGCTTTTCGAACAGATGGCATGAATGATTCTTCCTTTCGAGAGTGTTTTATCAGTGGCCTCAAGGATGAGATTCGGGCCCATCTCCTCATGGCTCGAACTTTGAGTTGGGTGGAGGCTACTAAAAAAGATAAAGAAGCACAACAGGTTGTATCCTCTCAAAACCGTAAGCCCTCCTTTATCCCTCACCCTAAACCCATAAATCCCACTACTCCCTCCACCCCATTAAAGATCCAAAAATTGACCAGGGCTGAAATGGATGAACTCCAACTCAAAGGCCTATGTTATAATTGTGATGACAAATATTTCTTGGGCCACAAGTGTAAGGAATAAAATATTTTTATGGCCATATATGAGGATATTTCGGAAGAGGATGTTGAAACTCCCCTCATTTGTGAGTCACCTGAAATCACTGACATAACCCCTCCCTCAGAACCTCCCGAAGTGGAACCGATCATTTTCCTCAATGATCTCACTGGCTTCTCCGCCCCCCAAACCCTCAAGTTAATCGGTTACATCAAGCATCAGAAGGTCATCATTCTGGTTGATAGTGGAAGCACCCATAATTTTATTCATCGTTGCATTTCCCAAGAAACTCATTGCTACATCCATGCCATCAACAATTTCCAAATCAAGATTTCCAATGGTGGTTCTAGGCGCTATGAAAATATGCATCTCCAAATCGGTGACTACCACCTAAAATACCATATGTTTTCTATCGACATGGGTAGTTGTGACATTGTGTTCGGTACAGACCGGCTAAGGACTTTGGGTCCCATTCTCATGGATTTTAAGGAATTAACCATGCAATTCGACTAGGAAGGCGACCAATATAAATTCCAAGGCATCACTACTAGTTCACTTAAGGTTATTAGTTCCCATCGCATGGAAAAGATGCTCAAAGAGGTTCATTCTGGTGTCATTTCCCAACTCCATGCCATACAAGCAATAGAGACACCCCCAATGCCGCAAGACCTCCAAGCCCTCCTTCTCGCAGTGTTCATGATCATTCCATTCCCCTTGTACTCGAAAGCCTTCCTCCCAATATCCGTCTGTATCACCACCCCTTTTCACAAAAAAATGAAATTGAGAAAATGGTCCAGGAACTCCTTAATGCAGGCGTTATCCACCCTAGTACGAGCCCTTACTCTTCTGCTATAGTCCTGGTCCTGAAGAAAGAAGGTTCTTGGAGAATGTGTCCCGACTTCCATGCCCTCAACAAACTAACCATTAAAGACGAATTTCCCATTCCTGTCATTGATGACCTCCTTGATGAATTGAGTGGTGCCCAATTCTTTACTAAACTTGATCTTCGCTCGGGCTATCACCAGATACATATGAAAGAGGAAGACATTCCCAAGATGGCCTTTCGAACTCATGAGGGCCACTATGAGTTTTTGGTCATGCCCTTTGGCTTGTGTAATGCCCCCTCCACCTTCCCAAGCCTCATGAATCATGTCTTCCATCCCTTTCTCTGTCATTTTGTCTTAGTTTTCTTTGATGATATCCTCATCTATAGAAAAACCTGGACAGACCATCTTACTCATGTGGATAGAGTTCTGCATCTACGCTCTCAACACCAACTTTTCCTGAAATAGTCTAGATATGCATTTGGTGCCTCAGAAGTAGAATACTTGGGTCGTCTAGTTGGAAAGGATGGGGTCAGGGTGGATCCAAAACAGATTGAAGCTATGCAAGACTGGATGCACCCAAAGATTCTCAAAAGCTTGCGTGGATTTCTGGGATTAATAGGGTATTATCACAAGTTTGTTCAGAATTATGGAAAGATTTCAACACCTCTCATTGCTCTCCTCAAAAAGAACTCTTTCACTTCGACTCCAGCCACTGCTCAAGCTCTCCAGACCTTAAAGATGGCCATGTGCACCACTCTGGTTCTGGCCCTTCTTGATTTTACAAAGACCTTTGTGTTGGAATGTGATGCCTCAAGGAAAGGAATCGGTGTTGTCCTTATGCAAGAGGGTCAACCTTTGGCCTTCACCAACAAGAAACTATCTGAAAGGAATCTGGGCAAACCCATCTATGAAAAGGAAATGTTGGCTATTATGCATGTCGTTGATCTGTGGCACCCTTATCTCTTGGGAAAATGTCTCCAAATTAAGACAAAGAATCAAAGCCTCAAGTACTTTTTGGAACAACACATTTCCTCCCTAGAGAAACAAAAATGGGTGACTAAGATCTTTGGGTATGATTATGAGATCATTTACAAGAAAGTCAAAGACAATGTGGTGGTATACACACTGTCTCGAAAATATGAAGAAGAAGGATCCCTTTTTTCTCTTTGCTTCATTGTACCAGATTGGCTCCAAGTTGTTCGCCAGGAATGGCTACAATATCCCAAAAGTTTGCATATGATCTAGAAATTGCAGACCAATGCTCCAACTCCCCCAGGGTACTCTTGGCTCTAGGATGAGCTTCGATACAAAGGTCGTTTGTATTTAATTAAACAATCAAATCTTAAATCCACGGTACTTTCTGAGCTTCATGCTACACCCATAGCGGGGCACTCCGGGTTCACGAAAACCTATGAAAGGGTCAAACGTTCTTTTTTCTGTGATGATATGAAATAGAACATCTGTAATTTTGTCACTGAATGTGATGTGTGTCAATGCAACAAGGGAGAAATAGCCAAATCTCTGGGCACACTACAACTGCTTCCGATTCCACCTGCTATTTGGAAGGATATCTCTATGGACTTTATTACTGGCTTACCCAAATTGGGAAATAAATCATTCATAATGGTGGTTGTGGATCGCCTTTCCAAGTATGCTCATTTATGTGCTTTTCAACACCCATTTACTGCATCCACAGTGGTTCAAATCTTCATTGACCAGGTCTTCAAGCTTCATGGCATGCTGCACTCTATTGTTTATGATCGTGACCCAACTTTCACAAGCAATTTTTGGCAAGAACTATTCAAGCTACAAGGCACCCAATTGCATCTCAGCACAACTTATCATCCCCAGAATGATGGTCAAATGGAAGTTGTCAACAAGTGTTTGGAAACATATCTGAGGTGTTTTTCCTCTGAAAAGAAAAATCAGTGGGCTCAATGGTTACCCCTAGTTGAATGGTGGTACAACACTTCCTACCATACAACTACACTCATGACTACTTTTGAAGCGGTATATGGATGGAATCCACCTTCAATTCTCTCCTAATTACCGGGTACCTAAAAGGTCCAGGCGGTTGACCAAACACTTACATTTCAAGATGATATTCTCCGTACCCTCAAAGAGAACTTGATCATGGCACATAATTGCATGAAGAAACAAGTAGATCAAGGTCTCTCTGAATGTCAATTTGCAGAAGGGGATCAGGTGTTTCTGTGACTACAACCATACAAGAAAACTTCCCTCAAGGCCGAGCATTGTCAGAAGCTAGCACCCAAATTTTATGGTCCTTATATAGTTCTCAAGCGTGTGGGACAAGTCGCCTATCAGTTAGCTTTGCCCAGTCATTCAAAGCTACATACTATTTTTCATGTTTCATGATTAAAGAAGGTGATTGGAACTAGGTGCCAAATTAAAACCAACCTTCTCGAGTTAGCTAAAGAAGGATCCATTTGGCTACAACCAGAAGCAGTTTTGGACCAGCGTGAGTGTTGCCAGTGTCAAAGAACCATCAAGGAAGTGCTAGTCTAGTGGAAAGATATAACTCCAGTAGATGCCACTTGGGAACCAACTACCATTATGCAATAGTTTCCACATCTTAAGCCTTGAGGACAAGATTCTATTTAAGGGGGCGGACATGTTAGTGTCCCAACCCACACATAGGTAGACAAATATATTCGGATGTAATAAAGGTCAATATTAATAAGGCCTTTCAATAAAATAGAATAAGGCATATGTAAGAAGACCTAATAGAAGCTTCCACTTCTAGAAGGATCTTCCTCTAGATGCTTCTCTTGATAGACATATTTAGTATAAATAAGGGTCGAGGGTATGAAAACCCTAGCTTGGAGATTATTTTAACAGAGCGTTGCTCGACTGGAGGTTGCCCCCTCGAAGAGGCCCGTGAACATTGCTTTCTGAATCAAAGTGTTATTTTTGTTGTTGTTCTTATATCATTTCTATGTTATTGTGGAGATTATGCTAGTTATATTACTGTTATTCTACCATTTCTAGCATTTTATTTCTGTTCTACATACTTTTTATATCTGGTATATTACATTTTTTATTATAGTTTTTTCCCAGATTTGGCCTTTTTGGATATTTTTTGCCCATATGGAGGGGGATTTGACCCCAAAAAGAGGCCACATATTTGTGGGAAGTTGGGATTCCACAACCAATCCTAAAAAATATATAAATGAGGCCGTTTGAGCTTGTGAGGTTACTTTTGTATTGCAGGGAATGTGATTGCAAATTAAGATAATGGCCCATTTATCATGTCTTGGGGGGCATTGAGTCATGTTTTGAGAGGATATAGTTGAGGCATGTGTGCATCTGCACAAGGAGGTCTTGTACAACAGATCAGAAGCCTATTTGTAACATCAAAGAAAAATTGTAAAGAGAACTTGAATATTAAAGATCAAAAAGCGGTCTTCCACTTGGAAGCAGACCCGGAGACGTAGCCACACATTGGTGAACTCTTTTAACAAGTTCTTTGTGTATATTTAGATTTCTTCTTGTTGTTATCTTCTCTTATTTGCGCAATGATTAATGACAGATGAACTTTTTAATTATTCATGAGCATCAAATTAAAGACAATTTGTTTATAATACCTTTCATTTTTGGATCATGTAGTGAAGCAACGTCATAGGGAAAACCCATATAAAGAGGGCACCTTGACAACCGATATAAATTCCTTTCCCAAAGAAATATTTTTTTTATTCAAAATACATGGGACAAAATATTCTTTGAAAGACGAAGAGGGACCAACCTCTCCTCTACTTTCTTGTCTTGGCCAATGTTTGTTTTTAGTTTTTGAAGAAATAAGATTTCTCCTCACAAGAAATGTGTCACTTTTGTTCGATGATATGTGCCTTCATAAAAAAGATGAAACATTTTTAAATATATGCATGGGATCTAGTAAGTGGGAAATATTAAGATGCTCCCAATATGGGAGCTCATAAACAATAGATTTCCTTTTCATCCCAATGGGAAATTTCTCAACACAGGTGTCAAAGAATTGTGGATCTTCGAACATAGAATCCCCATTTGAATCGAACATTTATTTAATATTCTTCTCCTTCTCTTTCTTATATTCTCTAATCCTTTCTATTGGTGTCATTATTGAAGGCCTTTGGTTTCTCTATGGTTTACCGTTGAAAGCAGATGTTTCTCTTCTATAAGGGTGTTCTTTTGGGAGTAATACGCTTAATAAGTTTTACATTTGTTTTCATAGGTGGTTGGACCACATATCCTTCAAAGAAGGTCCATAAAATTTAGATACATAATATCATTTAGTTACAAGAACTGCAAAATTATTGTATGCATAGAATTTTATCGTTTAATAATAAACCATCAATCACATCGAATTAAATAAACAAAAAAAAATTGTTACTTATATAAACAAATCATTAAACATGTTAATTAGGAGAGAAAAATCCTAATCCTGGATAATCATGTGTGGTGTAAGAACATATTTCATACAACGTAAAACTTTTGTTTGTATATTCTCCTCTATATAGAATACAATCATTCAGACATGAATGATATGATATATACACAACACCCACCATTTTTGACGCAGCCGAACCCTCTAGCACGTCCGCTTCAACAGGACCTTCTTTCTTCTCGGCCCGAAGAACTCCAAGGCTCTTCTATTTCCCTATCAGGAAATATCTACCCACATATTCTCTTCTCCTGTGCGCTCCCTCTTCCTTGATTTATTGGAGGATTGGAACTCGCGGCTTCGCAAGTTCTTTGTTGATCACCGGACTCTCACATCCCCGAGACCAAATGCGTCAGTCAACATTGACTTCCTCTTTCCTCTATTGGGACTTCGGTTGTATCGTGAGTTCGCTACTCGTGACACCAAGAACTCGGTTCTCCAACTCTCGAGTCCCGATGTGGTGAAATTCTGATATGCTTGCAAGTTGACTTTTCCACGGTCACGACTCCCCATCGGGACTTCAAACTTCACGGGATCGCGAATCCTAACACCCAAGTTTCGGGACATCCCATGGCGAGATTCTGATGACTTATGCCACCTGTTCTCTACTCACCGACTTTGCTATGGCCCACACTATTCTTCAACTGTCGGGATATCACGTATCGCAATATCGTGCCTTCCGCTTCAATGATTTGGCGTCTCAACTCATGAAATCCTGATAGGCGATTTTGCGAAATAATCCAATGGCCCTAGCTGGCTTGGATCAAGACTCTATCTGTCCCGATCTTAAACCTTTCGGAAATACACTGCTATATTCCCCCTTTGCACATCCACAAAATCCAATGGCTCACGGTGACTTGCAAATTTTCCTTGGATAATTTCGACCGTCCGTTTCTCCCTTGTGCAATCCATGAAGTGACAAAGTGTTCTTCTACAGAAATCGTCCACTTGCTCACAAATCTACGACACTTCTTGCAAGCCTTCCAGACACGACCTTGTCTATACCATCTGTCGAAAAACTTGAAGGCTTATCCTTCCTGAGCTTTCCCACAACTTTCGAGTCCCTTCAGGAGACTCTTGCATGCACTCCTTTCGACAAATCTTCAACAACAACTGAGTGTTAAATCTTCTCGACTCTGCGCACTCCTTGCAGCAGCAGTCTAGATTCCGTTTTTCTCAGAATCGCAACTCTGAGTCTTCACTTGGCCTGCACACTCCTTGCACGGATCCTCTGCTTAGTTGTACCTCGGGAACCTTAGAACAAAAGTTATTTCTATCTGAAGCCCTCTATCAATGCACCCCCTGCGGATCAATTCAACTGCACTTCTTGCAGGAATTCTCTGGCTCAAATTAGAGAAATAATTGAAACTAATTCCTTGTTCCCTCCAGACTTCAATTCAACCATAAAAACACATACACATCATATAAAATAAAATGTATAACATGAAGCCATCATTCATGAGCATAACCTCAGTACACAGAGAAACAACACAATCCATGAGTTTCAATCAAATCTTTCTTCTATTAATTCAAATGACTGTACATGGGTGTTCTTCATGCATTATTCTCTGCTCTCTCTTCTGCTCTCCTGAATAGGGCTTATGCTAATGTTACAGTGTACAAAGGAGGGTGTCTATATCCATTTTCCCTCTCGAACTCTAGCTATCAAATATAGAATTAAAATTTCTATCTAACTTCATTAACTCTATTAAATGCCGACTATCAAACTAAAGGACGAGAGCTATCCACTCAAGGTCCATTACAATATACAAGTACGCCATCTCTTAAATGACTCATTTAAGATTTGTGCAACAATCCCAAAGCATTTTCAAAAATTTTTGCTGGCTTATCCAGTTGGTCTCTACTTCCGCGTTGACTCGTTTGATGAGCTGGCGATGCTCCTGCATCATACTCCTCGTCTTGAAAAATTTCATGGGCTCCTGTTCATGAGCTCCTGCAGGGTCTGTCCATGCTTTTGTATCACTGCTTCTCTCTCCCAGCTGGCATCCTCCATTGGATGATTCTTCCACTTGACCATATACTCATAATACTGCTTCCTCCTGGTCTTTTTACCCACTCTCTTGTCCAGTATGCACTCCATTTGTGGCTTCTCTGCAACTGGAAATTGTTTTATCCACTGGATCACTAGTTCCTCAGCTCCAGCCTCTGTTTTCCCGGCCTTGTATGGGTATAAGTCTGCAACATTAAATATCGGAGATTTTCCGATGTCATCTGGAAACTCAATCTCATATGCATTTTCTCCAAATCTTCTCAAGGCCTTGCATGGCCAGATTTTCTTCATCTTCAATTTATTGTATGTTCCCCTTGGGAACCTTTTCTTCCTCAAATGTGCCAGAACTAAATCTCCAAATTCAAACTAAAGTTGTCTCCGATGCTGATCTGCTCTGCGCTTATACTCCTGGATTGATTTCAACAGTCACTCCTTCACCTGACTGTGAAGTTCCTTCATTGCCTCAGCAAATTCTTCTGCACTAGCACTGCTAGTCGTAATTTGTTTTGAATCTCTTAACTCAGAGACTCCTCTAGGCTGCATTCCATATACAATCTGAAATGGACTCTTCCCTGTACTTCGATTCACTGAATCGTTGTATGTGAACTCTTCTTGTGGTAATACATGGTCCCAGCTGCTATGGTGCTCTGTCACCAAGCTTCTCAGCAAGTCTCCCAGACTTCTGTTGACTACTTCCGTTTGTCCATCCATGTGCAGATGATAAGCAGAACTAAATGCCAAGTTAGTTCCTAACTTCTTCCATAGCATCCTCCATAAATGCCCTATGAATTTTGTGTCCCTGTCCGAAATTATGCTTTTCGGCAATCCATGAAGTCGAATGATTTCTTTGAAAAACAAATTTGCGATATGAGTCGCATCACTGGTCTTCTGGCATGGAATGAAATGTGCCATTTTAGAAAACTTGTCCACCACCACAAAGATGGAATCAACACCTCTTTGTGTTCTCGACAAACCCAATACAAAATCCATGTTGATCGCCTCCCATGGCCTCTCTGGTATGGGCAATGAATAATAAAACCATGCATTCTGTTTTCTCCCCTTTGAATGCTGGAAAATTCGACATCTATCAATGAACCTCTTGACATTTGCTCGCATTCCTGGCCAAATGTATGATTCATTCATCTTCGTGAATGTTTTTTCATGGCCAAAATGTCCTGCTAATCCACCACTGTGTTTCTCCTTCAACAAGTTATCCCTCATGGAGCATTTTGGAATACACGGTTGATTGCCTCTAAATATAAATCCCTCCTGGATCATATAATCTATCCAAGGGTTTCTGTCTCTGAGAAATGGATTCTCAGCTGCTTCATATGCCTCTCCAAAATCTGCATCACCTGCGTACATGTCCCTGAGATTTTCAAAACCCAATGTTTTGACTCGAAATTCCTGCAGCAACAAACACTTCCTGCTCAAAGCATCAACCACTTTGTTAGCAGTACTAGAAATGTGTTTAATCAAAAATGTGAAATTCTGCATATACTCTACCCATTTTGCATGTTTTTTATTCAACTTTTCCTGTTGAGTCACAAAATATAATGCGTGGTTATCACTGTACAAAACAAATTCCTTCGGGATCAAGTAATTCCTCCACTTCTTCAGTGCCTATATGATAGCATAAAATTCTTTATCATACGTGGAGTATTTCAGCTTCGCGTCATCCAATTTCTCGCTGAAATATGAAACTGGTCTGTCTTCCTAACTCAAGACTGCTCCTATGGCAAATCTGCTTGCGTCACATTTCACTTGAAATGTTTTTTGGAAATCCAGCAACACCAACACTGGCTGTTTTGTGATCTTCCGCTTCAACAGATTGAAGCTCTTCTCAACCTCTGTTGTCCAATGAAAATATTTATGCCGCTTCTTCACTATATCCATCATCACTGCGCTATTTCCACTGAAATTCCTGATGAATTTCCGGTAGAAACTAGATAAACCATGAAACATTCTCACCTCGAACACATTTCTCGGTGATGGCCAATTCTTAATTACTTCTACCTTACTTGGATCCATCTTTAATTCATTCGCTGATATGAAAAATCCCAAGTAAATGAGCTATGTCTTCATAAATGAGGACTTCTTCATATTAATCAACAGCTTCTTCTGCTGTAGCTTCTTCATCATAATGGCTAAATGCTTCAGATGCTCAGCCTCTGATTTACTGTAAATCAGTATGTCATCCAAATAAACAATGACAAATTTCCCGATGAATTCCCTCAGGACTTCATTCATCAACCTCATGAAGGTACTCGGTGCATTAGTCAAACCAAACGGCATGACTAACCATTCATACAGTCCTTCGTTCGTTTTGAAGGCTGTCTTCCACTCATCGCCCTCTCTCATGAGAATCTGGTGATATTCGCTTTTCAAATCAATCTTTGAAAAATACTTTTCCCCACTCAAGCAATCCATCAGATCATCCATTCTCGGAAATGGAAACCTGTACCTGATGGTTATCTTATTTATCGCTCTGGAATCGATACACATTCTCCAGCCTCCATCCCTCTTTAGACTGAGTACTATTGGAACAACACATGCACTCAAACTTTCCCTAACCAATCCTTTGTCCATCAACTCCTGGACCTGCCTCTTGACTTCCTCATTTTCTTGTGGCGTCAATCTATATGCGACTTTGTTTGGCAAACTGGCTCCTGGTATGAGGTCAATATGATGACTCACACTTCTCATCGGTGGCAATGAATGAGGTAATTCGTCCACTATGATGTCAGTGAACTCTTCCAATAGTTCCTGAATCTCATCTGGAAAATCATCCACTCTTGTGCTAGTCAGAACGATCCTCAGTTTCTTGACCACAAAGAATTGTGGATCTTCTTTCTTCTCCATCTTGGTAAGAAGCTCCTTCCCACTCATGAGAAGTATTGTGCTACATGATTCTGGCTTCACCTCCTTATCTTTTATCGGAAGCAACCTATGTGTCCTCCCATCCTTCTCCAGGGTATATGTGTTCATTCTCCCATCATGAATCACATTTCTATCATATTGCCATGGTCTACCCAGCAATAAATGACATACGTCCATAGGAATGACATCACAGAGTACTTTATCATTATACCCTCCTATTTTGAAATCAACCAAACATTGTTTAGTGACACTTACCTGATGTCCCTTCTGTAGCCATGAAACTTTATATGGACTCGAGTGATCAGTTGTCTCCAGCCCCAATTTTTCTACCATTTCAATTGAAACTAGATTATCCATGCTACCACTGTCAACAATAACCTTGCATACCCAGTCCTTGGTTTTGCAAGCTGTTCTGAATAGTCTGGTCCTTTGATTTGAGTCCTCCACCTCCTTTTTGGGTGTTAAGAGAACTTTACGCATCATCGGTGACCTTCCACCTTCTGTGTCTTCGGTCTCAACATCCCTCCTTTGTGCCTCGGTGATGTGAGCTTCTCCTATGTCCTTCTTTTTCTATGGACACTCGAATGACCAGTGCCCATTCTTCCCACATGTAAAGCATGTGATTACTCCTCCTCTTCCTCTTCCTCTCCCTCTGGTATGAGGAAAAGTGTTTGCGTCAGCATATCCTTCTCCCTGCTCTATATGTTGTCCTCTCTGTTCTATGTATGGTCCTCGCTGTGAGGTTCCACCTCTTTCAACTTTACCTTGAGGTTTCTTCCATTCCTCCTTGGGCTTCGGAGTTCTTTCCTGGGAAACTGCCTTGCCTCTCGGCTGAATTCTGCCTTGCCCTTGCTGACCTTTCTTTCAGCTCAGCTTCTCTTTGGCTATCAGAGCCATCTGATACGCATTCTCCACTGTCCTGATGGTAACCATACTCAATTCATCCTGAATGTCATATCTCAGACCATTTAGATATCTGGCAACCTTCTCATCATCGCTCTCCCGATGACCTTCCCTGATGTTCAGTCGATAGAACTCCTCAGTGTATTCTTTCACTGTCATCAGCTTCTGTCTAAGGTTCTGCATCCTCCTAAACAGAGTAATTTGATAGTCTCTTGGGATGAACTTCGCCTTCATCTTTCTAATCATTCGATCATAACTCTTGATCTTCTACTTGCCTTTGCGGCGTCTATCTACTTGTAACTCATCCCACCATAATGCTACATGTCCCTTCAAGCACGTGACAACATGTCTGACCTTCTTATCCTCTTCGATATTTTTATAATCGAAGAAGGTGTCAAGAGCTCTAATCTAGTCCAATAACTCTTCTGCATCCAGATTCCCCTCATAGACTGGAATGTCTTTCTTGGCCTTTGCACCCATTCTGGATATGTCTTTAATCAATCACTCCGTTGATGCATCTTCAGCTGCAACTTCCTCCTCGCGTTCAACCTCTATTTCACTGTCGGAATCACTAAGATCCCCTGCACTAGCTGTGCGTCTCTGAGCTGTCTCCATCTCCTCGAGTCTTGCTCGGAGATCTCTCATTTGTCTCTCCATTTCTGGATTTCCTACCGGCCTGCCTCTTCTCTGCACCTCTCTATCCTCTGGATCGGGTGATTGTCTCTCTCTTTTGGGTGGCATGGTGAACTTCTTCTTCTGCTACAGAAAGCGAATAACTTCTTGTGCTCTGATACCAAACCTGACGCAACTGAACCCTCTGACACGTTCGCTTCAACAGGACCTTCTTTCTTCTCGTCCCAAAGAACTCCAAGGCTCTTCTATTTCCCTATTGGGAAATATCTACCCACATATTCTCTTCTCCTGTGCACTCCCCCTTCCTTGATTTATTGGAGGATCGGAACTCGTGGATTCACAAGTTCTCTGTTTATCACCGAACTCTCACATCCCCGAGACCAAATGCATCAGTCAACGTTGACTTCCTCTTTCCTCTATCGGGACTTTGGCTATATCGTGACTTCTCTACTCATGACACCAAGCACTCGGTTCTCCAACTCTCGAGTCCCAATGTGCCGAAATTCCGATATGCTCGCGATTTGACTTTTCCACGGTCACGACTCCCCGTCGAGACTTCGGACTTCGCGGGATCGTGAATCCTAACACCCAAGTTTTGGGACTTCCCACGGCGAGATTCCGGTGACTTATGCCACCTGTTCTCTACTCGTCGACTTCGCTATGGCCCACACTGTTCTTCAACTATCGGGATATTGCGTATCGCAATATCGTGCCTTCCGCTTCAATGATTTGGAGTCTCAACTCACGAAATCTCGATAGGCGATTTCGCAAAATAATCCAATGGCCCTAGCTGGCTTGGATCAATACTCTATCTGTCCCGAGCTTAAACCTTTCAGAAATACACCGCTGTATTCCCCCTTTGCACATCCACCAAAATCCAACGGCTCACAGTGATTCGCGAATTTTCTTTGGAGAATTTCGACCGTCCGTTTCTCCTTTGTGCAATCCACGAAGTGACGAAGTGTTCTTCTACAGAACTCGTCCACTTGCTCACAAATCTACGATGCTTCTTGCAAGATTTCCAGACATGACCTTGTCTATACCATCCTTCGACAAACTCGAAGGCTTATCCTTCCTGATCTTTCCCACAACTTTCGAGTCCCTTTAGGAGACTCTTGCATGCACTCCATTTGACAAATCTTCAACAATGACTGAGTGTTAAAGCTTCTTGACTTTGCGCACTCCTTGCAGCAGCAGTCTACATTCCCTTTTTCTCAGAATCACAACTCTGAGTCTTCACTTGGCCTGCGCACTCCTTGCATGGCTCCTCTGCTCAGCTGTACCTCTGGAACCTTAGAACAAAAGTTATTTCTATCTGAATCCCTCTGTCAACGCACCCCTTGCGGACCAATTCAACTGCACTCCTTGCAGGAATTCTCTGGCTGAAATTAGAAAAACAATTGAAACTAATTCCTTATTCCCTCCAGACTTCAATTCAACCATGAAATCACATACACAACATATAAAATCAAATGTATAACATGAAGCCAACATTCATGCGCATAACCTCAATACACAGAGAAACAACACAATCCATGAGTTTGAATCAAAGCTTTCTTCTATTAATTCAAATGATTGTACATGGGTGTTCTTCATACACTGTTCTCTGCTCTCTCTTCTGCTCTCCTGAATAGGGATTAGGCTAATGTTACAATGTACAAAGGAGGGTGTCTATATCTGTTTTCCCTCTCGAACTCTAGCTATCAAATCTAGAATTAAAATTTCTATCTAACTTCATTAACTCTATTAAATGCCGACTATCGAACTAAAGGATGAGAGCTATCCTCTCAAGGTCCATTATAATATACAAGTGCGCCATATCTTAAATGACTCATTTAATATTTTCACAACAATCCCAAAGCATTTTCAAAAAGTTGTGTTGGCTTATCCAGCTGGTCTCCACTTTCGCGCTGACTTGTTTGATGAGCTAGCGATGCTCCTGCATCAATTTTCAATAATTACTTTTCCTCTTTGCAGCTACTAGGAAAAAAATTATCACCAAAAAGAACCTTATCTTTCAATAACCTGCAGTTAGTGGGAATTATAAATGTACAAGGTCATTTAACATTTCTAAAAGAAACCATTTCTAATGTTGATTGTGTGACAATATTTCTCAAAATTGATATAAGACACTTGCTGGTCAATTACCTCAATATTGTCGACAAACATGTGTTTGACATGCCATATTTCTCTTTTACATTGTATAATAACATTGTTGTCCCAATGTGAGTAGAATTTGACAGGGCACTAGGTCCAAAGAGAGAGGTCGTGGAAGAAGATTTCACTCTTTTGAAAATGGTATCACCGATATGAGCATCATCCCCTAGCTCATTGTTATGGAATGTGTTTAACAACATTGTCTCCATGGCAAGTTATCTCATAAGTAATCATCCATACCAACCTATTTTTTATTATCTCCATTTCCAACATATGAAGAACTATTATTGTTGCAGTCATTCCTAATTAGTGAATCTGGACGTAGTGGGAATTGAATAAGTGGTTGATTCAACCATTCTTGGTATGATTCTTCTTCGATTTTTTCTCTCATTGCAGACTTCTCTCAGTTTGGCCTTGTTGTGGGGTGCAATGGAAGATGGTAGGTAGGTTTATCATCATCATAATCCTAGCAATTAAAAAAATATTGAACATTAGTATATCGATCATATTAATAATCACAATGCAGTAATTTGTTTCTTCAAACTACATTATACCAAACAATTATTTCCATGTCTGACCCATGATTGCGGCTGGAATATGGAGTGATACAATTGGTAGGGTAAAGAAGCTATCCATTTTCATCTACCAACTTCTTGCAGTATATTTCTCCTGATAAGACCTTCTGACATTTTTGAACCGGTATTGGAAAATTTTTGCATCTAAAATCCATTCTGAATTAGGATCCTGTAAATTTGGATACATTTTTATTCAGATTGACATGGATAAAACAAATTCAATTAGAAAATCGAAAAATAAATAGAATAAGTTAAACTTACTAGATATGGAAAGGGATAACTCCGCGATGGACTTTGAACAATATGGAATGGCATGGAATTTGAAGAATTGACTATTTGATCATATAATAAGATTTTATCCCTGCATTTCAACAAATTTAGAAACAATTTTTTTTGTACATATCTAAACTAAATTTCAAAGACCATACCACAATCTGAGTTTGAATATAGTTTTGAAACCATTTTTTAAGAATAAAATGACAAAAAACGTAAAATGTATACTTAAGTATTGTAAGTCATGTGAATTCATCCTAAAAGATAATTTGAGATGAATATACTATTTTATGTGCAAATAAAAGTTCAAATAACTTCAAAAACATCCTGGTGCACTTTAAAAACCCAAACGCACCGGTGCACATATTACTAATAAGCACCGATGCATTGAAAAATTAACCGCACCGTATTTTGAGTTTTTTTTAATAACAAACAATTGTATGCTATTGGTGTGTCATATAACATGGACGCTCGAGTGCATAATTTAATATGGATGCGCCGATTCATCTTACATAAATGCATTGACGTGCTAAAAAGGTTTTAAAAAAATGCAATTTTTTTTAAACATTTTAAAAAAGAAGGGGAATCGAATTTCATAAGGTCCTTTAAATACTAAAAGATCATTCAATATTTCATTATTTTGCAAAAAATTGTAGGGGAGACTTGCAAGTGAGACATGACAGAACAATGTGGAGGAGAAAAATACTTTCAAACCACAATATTATTCAGAATATGAGAATTTGAAGGGTATGGTGATTCACTCTAAACCATTTTCATAAAAAAAAATTAATATTAAGAACGTATTCAATATTTTCATTATTTTTCCAAAATTTACAGGAGATAGATTTCGAGGAAAGATATATCGAGGAGCACTATGGAGAAGAAGAATACTTTGGAAAAAAATAAATATTCATAAAAATAGGATTTGAAGGGTATGATGATTCACTCAAAACCCTACATAGTAAAAATTTTAAATTTCACTGTTGATTTTGATAATATTTTATTTTACAAATTGTATTTCTTTTTGGATTTTAATTAAAATT
>ML782817.1:920892-932301 GCA_009831015.1 Picea engelmannii
TAAAAAAAAAAAAAAAAAAAAAAAGAGAACTAATTACAATTATTCTTTTCGATGAAAATTATGTGATTTATTTATAAAATATATATATAATTTCTGTATTGAATGGAACAGGTTGTATATTGATAAAAATATGAGTGAGAAGAGTTCAAATAAGAAACGTTTTGGTCTATACAATGATGGCACATCCGAAAAAATAAAAAAGACAGGTTCTCTGTAAATTTTATACAAAATTAACATGGTTGAACTATATGTAAGTTTAACTAATATGTATTGTATAGTGTGTGTCATCTAGAGCCAAAAAATGAGGAATCTCAATAATATTATTTTTTATATAAGTGAAAAAAAGAATAAAAACTTGTTGTAAAAATTACAGAGGGATGAATCATGTGAGTGAAAAAATATTATTCACTATGATTTTGTTTTTGAATTTTCATTAATATTATACTTAGGAATATTAGATGACATGTTTCAAACAATCTATTAATTCACGTATGTTTAATGTTCTATAGAAACCAATAACGAGGGAACAAAATGTCATCCTAACAAAAAAAATATAATTAATATAGAAGATCTAAATGATGATGAATTGTTCCTTAGCTCATCTTGAGTGGTGTTGGAGATTAATTAAAGGGGGATTTTTTTTTACATAACTATGAGAGATATAGTGGAATGAACATATAGATGTATTTTCCACTTACAATATAGAAATCAATCCAATGATTCCAAGAACCAGGTTATATATAAGCTATAGGGAACATTTCCATAGCAATAGTCAATGAGACCCGTGAGACTTGCAATAGAAAAAACATACAACAAAAAAAAAGAATTCAAAAATTAATACTCCTAAAAACACTTTTTGAGAATATATATATATATATTACAAAGTATTCATTTATTAATATATAAATTCTGTGATATTTATTTTTCATATATCAATATAAAAATATTTTATTGTCATGTTATTTTTTCAGGAAAATTATGAAAATATGAGATGACCAATGAACTTGTAAAGCCCCCATCGTTACAACTACAAGTGAACCAGAAGGTAATTTTTTTTTTGTTTTTGGGAAGGAAACGACAACATAGTTAACCACACTCAGACGATGAACACATGCACGCCGAATACTAAACATACAATTATGACTCCATGCACTAGAACAAGATCAACTGGGCAAAACATGTGGAAATTAAGGACATACATAAATGACTACCCGCCCGACATGACCTGACAATGCCTACAAGATAAAGGTAAAAATCCCTAATCCTGACAGAACCCCATCGATGACCAGCATCTAGAACCTTTATGGTGCACAACCTAACGTGTGAAGGCATTACAACACAAATTCCCAAAGAAACTACCACGAACAACACCTACAATGGTTAGCACAGACTCTGGCCAAGTTATCACTTGACTTTATTCATTAGGGTGCACAATGATCCCTTAATCAAGAATCATGTCATCACCAAGTGATAGGCATGACAACAATTATGGCCCAACAACAAAACTGGACCCTCCACACCAGCTAAAACCAATGAGCTAGGAGATCATGTTAACTATCTAACCCCTGGCGACTAACCCTAGCACCCAATCACCAAGTCAATCAAGACGACTATCACTTTCATAAAACACAATAAATTCCTTGTGCAATAAAATCAATTGGTACATGATAAATTCTTATTATTAAACAATAGTTCGCTGCCTCTATTTTCCAAATTCCAAGTTATATAAGTGTAAATCATCTTCCATTAAAAACTGAAACTAGCATGCTAACTCGAGAAGTCACTATCTTTGAAGACTTGAACAATACACCGAATAAATAGTCTTAGTGTGACTAGACACCAGGTTATTCGCATAGCAATAAAAAAATTACAAGTAAATGTTGTGACTTATTATTCCACTTATCGTTGGCTTGTAAGTCGCTGTCACAATTGCAAGTTAATAATAAACGAAGGGACGAGAAAAACACTGCAATCACTTACTAAAAAAAAAGGAGATATTGAATCTATATGAAGACTCTATCGACCATCCATTTTTCGTCTAAACGGTATGCTAATGTTGTTTAAGGAATACAAAATATAATATTACTATCTAAAATTATGGAGTAAAATAGATACAATTTAAACTAAGACTATCACCTCACCTATTATAGGTTGTCAATTACCTTGGCAATTGAAACACTGTCTACAATATGCTAGCAATCAACAAATAGCCAACAACATCAATTCATTGTGATAAAATGAAACATAGCTGACTAAAATAAAACAATGGTCGTTTATCGTTACTCAACATTGATGTCTTCAATTCCCCACGCTATCTAATAGCAGCCTAACAAATACAGAAATGATGAATTAATACGATATCGTTGAAAACTAAAACATGATGGCATTGTGAGAAGAAGAGAGGTCGTTGTCATTACTTTAAAACACAACCAGGGTTCATGTAAAATGCAGAGTAAGTTAATGATGATGATGATAGGTGTTAATTAGGTGAAATATAAAAAGAAAGTTGCCAGTAGATATAACTAGATCGTGGTCAATTCATTTCTGGAAAAATTGTCAGCAAAGTCATGGATAAGCTAACATTAATTATTATGGATTAATTATATGGTAAGGTTGTCATTTAAATAAAGTTACAGAGTCTACATAAGTCACAGGGAAGACTGTGGAGCCGCTAAGCGAAGTAAAATGGAATCGCAAGGGCAAGAGGTAAAACATAAGGTAAACTCAATCAATCAATGAATAACTCGAATCATTTTAGTCACTCACAGATTCAAGGTGGAACTCAGCCAATTCATCAGAACAAATCAGTCCAAAGGCATAAGTAAAATGTGGGGAAGGTAAACGATGTGTATATTTTGTTGTCCGTAAAAGAAAACAGAGTTGTTGCAATAATATGTGCCAAGTGGTCAAATAAAATGCCGAAATACAAAAAATCATTGCCATACCATAAATTTAAAACCTCCCTTAACCAATACCTAAAACATTGTTGTCATATGTGTTAAAATGTTGTCCATTCAACATGTATTAAAAAAAACATGAAAATACAATATGTTCAGCATGAAAAATAGCAGGAAATATGTATTACATAAACCGTCGCAGGCAGTACAATTCAAATGATTTTTAATTTAATTCAAATCTCAGTGGTAAGTAGTCGTGATTTTGCCATTCAGAATAATTCCAATCAAATGAATTGATTCTTACTGATAAATAACTCGTTGTGATAGCCATTCAAATTATTGCTATACCAATTATTACAGTTAACTAAATCACTGTTGGTCTATTGATTTTTGAGGTGGTGAAAGTTGTTCAAAAAAAACGCAGTCCATAATTCAATTAAAAACAAATGCCTCCACTACACACTAATGTAGTCACAAGGTCATTGTCAAATGAAGAGAAAATAAGGGAAATAAACATAGTCCAAGGAGGTCGAAATGTAGGGTAAAATGGTATCAGTAATGGCAGACTAGAAGTAAGGAAAAAAGAAAGACACAGTAAATCGACAGCAGAAGCATTAAAAAATCAACCTTAAATAATTGCCACGAAAGGTAATGAAAACGCAAAGAAATTTTCACCAAGAAATGCATTAAAAACGAAGACTTAAAGCATAGAGGATAATATGCAAATCCGTGAGGGAAGGATAAACAACTGCAGAGCTAATCAATTGCAATAAGGCACAAGACAATCACTCAACCTAGAACAATCATCAGGGGTAGACGGTTGGGCAGAACCATCCTTCGCTCATCATCCATGCAAAGAAAAGCAAGGCATTAGGATGTATAGGTTTATTAACACCAAAGTGACGACTGTCGATACAGCTCTTGGTCGACTCCTCAAGTGTAGACTGATGAGGTAGGGACAAGGGAAAAGTAAAAATCACAACTCATTACAAATCAATAAAACCATAGGACAGGCACAAAATTTAGGGATCGACTGCCCAGGGAATCAAGTCAAGAAGCAAACTTAAGGCTATGGGGAAATTAAGTTCTCAAATAAAATGCTAAGTCAAGATTTTCTTTACCCAAATAAAAGTACATAAATAAAAACGTAAAGTATAATAATAATCTACCATGAAGAATTAAAGGAAGAGTACCATAGCCCAAGTTTCCCTCTCTGAGTTGTTGTCCCGTGCAGTCTGTGCAGCTCCCACTTGTCTATCGATGAGACTTCACCAGTACCTCCCAGCCAATGCTAGGGGTACTCTTCTTCCCCCTTACCCCCCCCGAGCCACAAATGGACCACAAACACTAAACTAGAGATCAACTACCTCCTATATTGCCTCACAATACCGAGCTACCACTCCTCACCGAGCTGGGTATCCCAACTTCGACAAGCTAAGTTAGTCAAGTCTAAAATTCTGCTGCATAATGTTACACATAACAGAAGAGATCCATCATCCTCCTCCTCCATCCTTTATATAGAGTTTCTAAGTCATTTATTTTCCCAAAATACCATTTAATTTATTGTCAATAATTTAATTCATAAAAATCCTCCCCGTACATGTGTCACCCATCCCCTTCATTGCACCATAAATTAATTTCGTTAATTAATTAATTATTCCTATTTCTCTCACCCACCTAAAAGAATTTGTAGAATCACTTCTAGGTGTCCACATATTACCTTACACATTTTAATGACTTACCCCCTTACTAATTTACTATTTGAGTTTAATTTAGAAAGTTCTTAAATGCTAGATACCTTATTAAGTTAGTCTTTCTGTTTTTTCCTTGTGTTTCTCCTTTCTTTTTATGTTTCCCACTTTTTCCTAGTTTCATAATTCTTTTACATTTCCCTCTTTCCCTTTTCATTTAAAACTCAAATTGGCAAGTGTAGAAATTACCTTTTCCCCTTTTTTCTTCTTAATTAATATTTTTTTAATTAGCATATGTAACAAAACATTTATTTCCCCTTTTTCCCCCTTTTTAAATTTTATCCCCAAAAATATTTTTTTTAAATTAATTGAATTGCTTAGCCCCTTCTCGTCACATTATATATATATATATATATATATATATATATATCACAAGTATCACTTAGATCTAGGCTTTATTTCCCTAGGATGGACGACATTTTATTAGGGAAATTGTTTTAAATATTTCTCATCACATTATTCATTCTAAGTCCATATAGGTTTATTCATTTATTATTTAACAACGCAATGTGCCCTTCAGGACGCACTAGGTGCTCCAAGGGTGCCACTCGCCTCATTTCATTTCTGTTACATGACGTTCCCTTCAGGACACACTACGTGCTCCAAGGGTGCCACTCGCCTCTTTCCGTTTTTGATGCGCGACATGCCCTTCAGGATGCACTACATGCTCTGAGGGTGCCACTCGCCTCTTGATTGACTTGGTAGACATCAAAAACCCCTTGAGTCAATACTTCTCCAGGTGATCTTGTTGGAGACTAATGGCCTCTAAGGAATACGGCCTCTTCCTTATTGGGTACCAGTTAGAATCATCATGAGCCAATGTCATAGTCTTCCCCCATGACATTGTGGGTCTTCTCGAGCTAGGTAATCGTTAATCTATAGTTTGAGCCACGACGACAGTGATAGTAGGTTGTGGTAGGGCTACTATCCAGACCTCTCCCTCACCATCTCTAGTAGTCATGCGTGACCCCTCTGCTCCACACGTGAGTCCAGTCGGCAAGCTATCATCAGCCTGCATCATCAATGAATCATGTCAAAAATGAGATCCATAATCATAACATCTAGTCAGATGCACATATGTCATATATACAACAATAAAACCCAATAGTCCACTCCCTGACTCGATCTGAAGTCCAAGGATTTCATTGAAGCCTTAGCATCCTTGAGGTCCAAATGCTACACACTCAGGACAACCGTGTCAATAGCACCTGCCTATGTCAATAAACTAAAATAACATGTCATCATATCCATAATGCGTCATAATCATAATCAAATGCCCAATAGTATAATAATCCAGATAACTTGCAAGAGAGAGATGTTACATACACCCCCTCTTGGAATAAACTGCGTCCCGAAGTTTCATAGTATACAAGTTCTGAATTAATGTGTATCACAGTGCCATAAGTCTATCTATCAAAAAAAAAAAAAAAAGGAAACTGTTGGTGCATATCATATGCATCCTCCCAGGTCGTCGCGTGCGGACTATAGTTGTCCCACTGGACATTGACCCAATCTACTATTCGACGCCATAGCTATCGAATGCAATGATATACGATGTAGATTGACTCAGTCGTGAGCGCCCCCTTGTCTGATTCCTTTAAGGAACTCATGTCAATAACATGTGTAGGATCACTAATATAATGGCTCAAAACAGATACATGAAAATCATCGTGCATACGCCTAAAAAATCAAGCAAGGCTAGTCGATAGAGAATGGGCCCCTTCCTCTCCACAATATTGAAAGGTCCCACAAACCTAAGAGAGAGTTTAGCTCCCTTTTCAAACTTGAACAAAATCTTATGTGGTTTTACCCACAAGAAGACTCGATCGTCAACTTCATAACTACGATCGACATGGTGGGCACCAACATAACTCTTATGTCGATCCTGCGCTTCTTTAATCCTTTGTCTTATTGTTTGCATTTTCTCTTCCATTTATTGGATTGCTTTTGGTCCCACCAGGACCCTATCCTCAGGCGAATCCCAACTCAAATGCATATGACATGGTCGCTCATAAAGAAACTGGAAGGGTTCCATCTTAATGGTGCTTTGGTAACTGTTGTTATAAGAGAATTCCACTAGTGGAAAGAATTCTTCCCAACTCTTTTGTTGGTCCATCATGTTAATGCACAACATGTCTTCCAATGTCTGGTTCACTCGTTTGATCTTCCCGTCAGTCTCTGGGTGATACACAGTACTAAATTTAAGTCGGGTTCTCAAGGCCTCTTGGAAATTAGTCCAAAATCATCAAGTAAACATTGATCCTTGATCAAATATAATCCTCTTAGGAACACCATGCAGCCTCACAATCTCACTGATGAAAACTCTAGCTATGTCATGTGCTTGATATGTTGTACGCACAGGAATAAATAGAGCACTCTTCGTCAGAGTGTCAACTACCACAAAAAATTGAGTTGTGTCTCCTTGTCGTCCATGGCAATCCAACAATGAAATCCATCGAAATAACCTCCCATTTCAATTCCATAAAAGTGTGTGGTTGTAGTAGTCCTACTGGATGTCTATGTTCAGTCTTTACCTACTAACATTCTAGAGATCTGGCCACATAGTTAACTATGTTTGCCTTCATTCATTTCTAGAAGAATAAGGGTTTAAGGTCTGCCCTAATCTTCGTGAGTCCCAGGTGAGCCATGTACACTGCTCGATTAGCCTTTTTTTAGGATCAAACTCCTCAATGCGTCATTTGGTGGTACATAAATCTGATTTTTAAACCTCAATAATCCATCTTCATCAACACAAATCCTTCAAATCTGGGTGCCATCATTGTGTTTTGTCCAATAAAATTCTTGACCTCTTTGTACCAGTCATCGTCATGTTGTAAAGTAGAATCCCTTCACGTAGATTCGTTTGAAGCAACAACACCGAAAATATGCGTGGACTCCGACTCAATGCATCTGCCACTCCGTTTATTGTTCCTTTTATGTAAGAAATATCGAAATTGTACTTGCTAAGTAATTCCGACCAACGTCATTGTCGCACGTTCAGGTTGCTTTGCATAAAGAGTTTTCATAGTCCACACTGGGTCGTATTTAGTTCAATTTTCGTCCAACAAGGTAGTGTCTCCAAACCTTCAAGGCATAAACAATGGCCAACAACTCTAAATCATGCGTCACATAGTTCTCTTCATGCCTTTTCAGTTTCCTCGAGATGTAAGTGATCACTCTACCATCTTGCATCAAGACTCTGCCTAAGACTTCTTTGGATGTGTTAGTGCATACCAAGAATTCCGCATCCATTTGAGGGACTTTTAGTATCAATGTTGTTGTCAACATCTCCTTGAGCCTCCGAAATTCCTCCATGCATTTTTCGATCCAAAAAAAATTCTTGTTCTTCTTCTACAATTCCATGATTGGATTTTATATCTTCGAAAATCCCTCGACGAATTGTCGATAGTATCCTGCTAAACCCATGAAGCTACGCTCTTCTGGGACATTCATCGACACAGGCCATTCCATAATAGCCTCGACCCTTGTTGGATCCATGATGATACCTTCGTCAGAGATGACATGCCCTAAGTAGTGAATCTTCGATTGATAAAACGAGCATTTAGACAATTTCCCATACAGTTTGTTCTCTCGCAGACACTATAGTACCAAGCGTAAGTGCTCATCATGCTCCTCCATCATCTGAGAGTAAATCAAAATGTCGTCAATGAACACTTGGATGAACTCATCCAAGTATTCACGTAACAACCCGTTCATCAAACTCATAAATACCCCAGGGGCATTTGTTGGTCCAACGATAAAACGGTAAACTCGTAATGTCCAAACCTCATCTTAAAGGTGGTCTTAGGCATGTCATCCCCTTGATCCTTAACTGGGGCTACCTGATCACAAATCAATCTTTGAAAACACTATCCTTCCCTTCATCTGATCGAACAGATCATCAATCCTTGGCAACATATATTGATTCTTTATCGTTGCCTTGTTCCACTGATGGTAGTCAATGCAGAGTCTCCACGACCCATCCTTATTTCGTATGAAAATAACCGGCGCACCCCACAGTGACACACTAGAACGTATCAGTCCCAGGTACAACAACTCCTTCAGTTACATTCTCAACTCCTGTAACTTCAGGGTCAATAACCGATAAGGCATTCTTTCTATCGGTTCATTCCCTGGTTTCGGGTTTATGGTAAACTCCAAATCTCTCTCTGGTAGCATCCCAGGTAACTCCTCCGAAAATATGTCCACCAACTCTCTCACCACCGGAAGCTGTTGTAGACCTTTCGCTACTCCCTTTACATTTAACATAAGTATCACATAAATATTACACTCCTTGCGCATTCTCTTCTATAACTGTAAGGAAGAGATGTACCTCAGGGAAAATCCCTAGTTTCGACCTACCATCACACCTCTATGTCCCTCATCATCGACCAAGTTCAACCATTTTTTGTTACCATTAAGTATGGCCTCATGTAATTCCAACCAGTCCATATTGATTATGACATCATAAGATCCTAGGATCATGACGTATAGGTTGGTCGTGGTGACAAAATCTCCCAGGTTAAGGGTAAAACCCATAACCTTCCCTCCAACCTTCTGCTTGGCTTCCAAAGCCATCGCTACAAAGCTAAATTCATCTTGTTCGATTGTCTTTACTTTAATCCCATTTAGCGTTGCACCAGAAAGAAAACACTTGGTAGCACCGAGATCTATCAAATACTAAGAGTCTAGTCAGTGACAGTACCTGACGTCTCGAGCACAGTCGATTGGTGCTCTACCTGGAGGTTATTCACCACTGCATGAATCCGATGGGCCTCTCACAAAAATCCCATGGTAGTGGGTCCAGTTGATCCAAATGCTTCGACCCTTTCCTCTGGGCAGTAATGCTAGTAATGTGGCTCCCCACAATCCAACACATTTTCTTCAGTCTAGTAATCCACAATCATAGGGTTGAACTTGTTGTCATGTAATATGTAAAGTCCCCATCGTTATGACTACAAGCGAAGAAGAAGGTGCAATTTGTTTTCTTTTTAGGCAGGAAGGCCACGATGACATAGTTAACCACACCTAAATGACGAACAGACACACATTGATCAGGAAACACACAACGATGACTCCACACAATAGCACTAGAGAACCTAGGTGAAACATGCGGAAATAAAGGATAGACAGAAACGACTACCCGTCCGACATGACGTGACAATGCCTACAAGCTAAAGGTCAAAATCCCCAATCCCGACACAACCCCCTCGACGGCCAGCATCTAGAACCTTTATGGTGTGCAACCTAACGCGTGAAGGCATTACAACCCAAAGTCCCAAAGAAACTACCACAAACGACACCCACAACAATTAGCACAGACTTCGACCAAGTTATCATTCGCCTCTATTCATTAGGGCGCGCAATGATCCCCTAATCAAGAATTATGTCGTCACTAGGTAATAGGCATGACAACAATCATGGCACAACAACAAAACTGGACCCTCCACAACAACTAAAACCAACGTGCTAGGATATCAAGTTAACTATCTAACCCCTCACGACTAAACCTAGCACCCAATCGCCAAGTCAATCAAGATGACTATCATTTTCATACAACGCAATAAATTCCTTGCGCAATAAAATAAATTGGTACATGCTAAATGATTACTATTAAACAATAGTTCGCTGCCTCTATTTTCCATATTCCAAGTTAGATAAGTGTAAATCACCTTCCTTTAAAAATTGAAACTAGCATGCTAACTCGAGAAGTCGCTATCTTTTAAGACTCGAACTATACACCGAATAAATAGTTTTAGTGCAACTGGACACCAAGTTATTCCCATAGCAATAAACCAATTACAAGTAAATGCCATGACTTATCATTCCAATTATCGTTGGCTTGTAAGCCGCTGTCACAATTGCAAGTTAATAATAAACGAAGGGACGAGAAAAACACTGCAATCACTCACTAAAAAAAAAGGAGATATTGAATCTATATGAAGACGCTATCGACCATCCATTTGTCATCTAAAAAGTACCCTAATGTTGTGTAAGGAATACAAATTATAATATTTCTATCTAAAATTACGGTGTAAAATAGATACAATTTAATCTAAGACTATCACCTCACCTATTACAGGTTGTCCATTACCTTGGCAATTGAAACACTATCTATAATATGATACCAATCAACAAATAGCCAACAACATCAATTCGATGTGATAAAATGCAACATAGCTGACTAAAATAAACCAATGGCCATGTATTGTTTTTTTTTTAAAATAAAAAAGGGGAGGATCCTGCTATGATATATTATCAAAAATCTGTAACAGAGTGTACATGGTCAAGAGTCTAGAGCGTCCAAAATGCTGCCGGAAACCGGAAACCAGCATAGAGACATGGAAAAAACAGCTATAATCTATTGGCACCTGTCCTGCCCGAAGGAAACCAAGACAGGTGCCTAAAGTCTAGTGGAATATAAAATAGTAACATAAAGCTAAAACCATAAAACATGAAAATCCTAGGTGATTGGTGACCTGTCATCTTCGTTGGTCTTCCACGTGGAGCCAGCTGGGATGGCGAAAGACTGCGCACAGAGTGGACACTTGCGCCGTGTTGGAGCGCCAGAATGGGCATCGAGCAACACGTCTAGGCGTTGTCCCATGATGAGTGCACGATGCTCCAGGTCAGCCATGTGGCCTCGGAGCTCAAACACCAAGGACAGGTGCTCCTCGCGGGAGAGAAAACCATGCATGTCACCACCATCGATGGGCGCGCTGTGCTTCTCGTCATCCTGCCCACCGCTCCTGTCCTCCATT
>ML782817.1:937461-954594 GCA_009831015.1 Picea engelmannii
TTGTTCCATCGTTTCAAGAGTGTCTTGAAGTTCTTGAGGCGTTGCTGGAACTTGTACATGTGAGTTCCATGATCTATTTCAGCTTGGTCCCACCAGGCTTGTGCTAGTTGTTGGAAATTTGGGTGGGTGAGCCAAAAATTTTCAAATCTAAAGGGCTTGGGCCTGGGTGGGCTCCCCAGACTCAAACAAAATTCTATGGGCCAGTGGTCCGAGCCTGCCTTTGGCATGATATTTGCTTCTATTGCCTGGTCACTTTCAAGGAGAGCGTCGGTCACTAGAAAGCGATCTAGTCTGCAAGACACATGCTGGTTCCCTGCTCTTCTGTTGGACCAGGTGAATATGCCATTCCGTGTTTCCATATCTACCAAGTTCAGTTGCTCTATTAGGGTTTTAAAACTCCCACTATCTTGATCCAGCCGTTTTAGTCCTCCACTTTTTTCCTCCAGCGTCAAAATTATGTTGAAGTCGCCTCCTACAATCCAGTGCGGTGTGCATAGGAGAGTTTGGACATGCTGCAGGGATTGTAAGAAGTTTTCCTTATCTTGGATGGATTGAGGTCCATAGACATTAGTGATAGCCCCTTCCTTTGAAGAGGCTACAGATTTAAAGTAGGCGGTTAGGGTGTACTTAGTCGAGAATGGATGGAGCAAGGTGACTGTTTGCGGGTTCCAGAGGATTGTCAGTCCTCCTGCCGCACCCCTTGAGTCTAGATAGATGAATTCCCCATCCCTCCAGCTGCTTCGGAGAATGCTTTCCGCCTCCTGACCTGCACATTTGGTTTCCTGTAAAAGTAAAATATCTGGGTTTTCTGTCTTTATACAATCTCGGAGGATCCGTTGTTTGGACCGTCCATTCAGGCCTCTTATGTTCCAGGATATTGTTTTCATCATGTAGAAGATGGGGGGGGGTGGAGGTAACCCTCCGAGAGCCGATGTATCTGGCCAAAGTTAATCATTAGGTGCCCTGCTTCCTTAATAAGTTGTTGTGCTGGTTTACGCCCTCGCCTCTTGTTCTCCTTAGAGGATTTTTTGCTCTCAAGGCTGGGGTCGGCCATGATGCCCAGCCTGGCCGTAGATCCCGCTGTGGAGTCGGTGAAGACTTTGTGCACTTTCTGTAGCTTCTCTGCAGGGATATGCTGCAGATCCTTCTGATTTAGGGCTTCCTCTAGTTTCTCTAGGTCTATTTCTTCCAGTTCTATTTCGTTCATCAGCATGTTGGTGTCGTCGTCCCGGCTAGTCTGTGTTGCCTGGATTATTTCCTTCTGATTGGCGCTACGTGGATCTTCAGGGATATTTCCTTTTGCCTGCATGGATGCTTGAGGGGGGTTTTGAGACGTCTTTACTTGCGGTTCCTGGTTCAGAGCTTCAAAGGAATTCTTGGAGGGGTTCTTTGAGGTCGAACTCTGGTTCTGCTTTTTAGAGGGTTTTTTCCGCCTTCCAGTAACATTGGTAAAGCCATCCTTCTGCTTGGGTTCGGAGGATTTGGGGGCTGAGGCATTCAGTGGGCAGTCTTTGAACAGATGGCCGTGCTCATGGCATTTTCTGCATCGAAAAGGTATGTGCTCGTAGTCAAGGGTTTGGTTCCAGTCCTCATCCTGGTATTCCACTGTGATGGAGCCGGGTAGAGGTTTTGATATGTCCATGTAGATACAGATGCGGGTATAAGATGTGTATTTTCTTATCTTGGTAGCCTCTGAGGCTTTAACATATTTCCCCATCGTGTTTCCTATGCCCATTAGTATTTCTTCCAGCCAAAATTCATGGGGTAATGAGTACAACCGGATCCAGAATGGAGCCCATCAGAAGTCCTCTAGATCTGGGTTGAATCTGTCGGTCCAGAATCGTAGAAATAAGCCTGCTGAGTTATAGAAATATGGTCCATTGTCAAATATTCTATCCTTGTCCTCTGGATTGTATAGGATAATTGTGAAGAACCCCTTGGAGTTGAGCTGTACCTCATAGTCTCCCTTGGGGTTCCACCAGTCCTTAATCCATCTGGATAGATCTCTTTCAGTCGGCCATAGGCCCAGGAATTTACCTATGAGTGCATGGTCCATCATAAATTGGGTATGTTCCCCCACCCTGGTCGATGTAATACGATAAAGTGGAGGTTTTTCCGTTTGAGGGATGCACTTACCTGGCAGCCAGTTTTCGGAAGTTTGTGGGTTGGATGTGCTGAACTCGCTTTCCATTTCTTTATTGGAGCTACGCCCCTGTGCCAAGAGCTGTTCCTTGAGATGCGTCGTCGGTTCAAAGGCCGGCCGCTTGGCCCGGATTCCGGATCTATCATTGGCTGCGATGTTGCTGTACGAGGGGGGTTTCCCCCCCCCCGTCCGTGCTCATTTTTGGAAGTGCAAGAATCACGTGAGTATCCGAGCTGAATAGCTAGAAGGAAGGAGTCAGGTTCAGAGTGCTAGAGCGCGCATCAGGCGGTCACGAGTCGGTGTTACAGTCGAGCGTTAGGGTTTGCATCAATAATCTAATGGCCATGTATTGTTACCCAACATCGTTGTCTTCAATTGCCCACGCTATCGAATAGCAGCCTAAGAAATACAAAAATGTTGAATTAATACGATATCGCTGAAAATTAAACCATGATGGCATTGTGAGAAGAAGAGAGTACGTTGTCAGCTCTTTAAAACGCAGCCAGGGTTCAGGTAAAACGCAGAGTAAGTTAATTATGATGTTGACAGGTATTAATTAGGTTAAATATAAAAAGAAAGTTGCAAGTAGATATAACTAGATCGCGGTCAATTAATTTCTGGAAAAAACTGTCAGCAAAGTCATGGATAAGATATCATTAAATTTTATGGATTAATTATATGGTAAGGCTTTCGTTTAAATAAAGTTACGGTGTCTACATAAGTCGCAGGGAAGACTGTGGACGCGCTAAGCGAAGTAAAAGGGAATGGCAAGGCAAGAGGTAAAACGAAAGGTAAACTCAATCAAGAAATGAATAACTCGACTCGTTTCAGTCACTCACAGATTCAAGGTGTAACTAAGCCAATTCCTCAGAACAACTCAATCCAAAGGCATAAGTAAAATGTGGGGAAGGTAAACGCTGTGTATATTTTGTTGTCCATCAAAAAAAGACGCGGTGCTGCAATAATATTTGCCAAGCGGTCAAGTAAAATGCCGAAATAAAAATAATCGTTGCCATACTATAAATTTAAAACCGCCCTTCGACAATACCTAAAACGTTGATGTCATATGTGTTAAAATGCATTCCGTTCAGCATGTATTAAAACGAACATGAAAATGCAATCCGTTCAGCATAAAAAATAGTAGGAAATATGTATTACATAAAGAGTCGCAGGCAATACAATTCAAATGATTTTTAATTTAATTCAAATCTCAGTGGTAAGAAGTCACGATTTAGCCATTCAAAATAATTCCAATCAAATGAATCGATTCTTACTAATAAATAACTCGCTGTGACAGCCATTCGAATTAATCCTATACCAATTATTACAGTTAACTAAATCACTGTTGGTCTATTAATTTTCGAGGTGGTGAAAATTGTTCAAAACAAACAAAGTACGTAATTCAATCAGAAACAAACGCCTCCACTACACACTAATGCAATCACAAGGTCATTGTCAAACTAAGAGTAAATAAGGGAAATAAACGCAGTCCAAGGAGGTCGAAACGCAGGGTAAAATGGTATAAGCAATGGTAGACCAGAAGTAAGGAAAAACACGCAGTAAATCGCTAGGAGAAGCATTAAAAACTCAACCTTAAATAATTTCCAGGATATGTAATGAAAATGAAAATAATTTTTTGCGAGGAAATGCATTCAAAACGTAGGCTTAAAGTGTAGAGGATAATACGCAGTTCGCTGAGGGAAGGATAAACAATCGTACAGGTAATCAATTGCAACAAGGTGCAAGAAAATCAATCAACCTAGAAAAATCATCATGGGTAGACGGTTGGGCAGAACCATCCTTTGCTCATCATCCATGCACAGAAAACCAGGGCATTAGGATCTATAGGTCTATTAACACTGAAGTGACGATCGTCGATCCGGATCCTGGTCGACTGCTCAGGCGTCGACTGATGAGCTAGGGACGAAGGCGAAGTAAAAATCACAACTCATTACAAATCAATAAAACCATAGGACGAACAAACAATTTAGGGATAGATGCCAAGGGAATCATATCAAGCAACAAACTTAAGGCTATGGGGAAATTGAGTTCTCAAATAAAATGCTAAGTCAACATTTTCTTTACCCAAATAAAAGTATAGAAATAAAAGCATAAAGTATAATAATAATATACCATGCATAATTAAAGGAAGCGTACCATATCCCAAGTCACCCTCTCTAAGTTGTTGTCCCGCGTACTCCATACAACTCCCGCTTGTCGACTGATGAGACTTCACCGGTACCTCCCAGCCAACGCTAGGGGTACTCTTCTTCCCCCTTAGCCCCCCGAGCCGCAAAGGGGCCACACACACTAAACTAGAGATCAACTATCTCCTAGCTCACCTCATAAGGTTGAGCTACCACTCCTCACTGAGCTAGGTATCCCAACTCCCACAAGCTAAGTCAGTCGAGTCTAAAATTCTACAGCGTAACGTTATGCATAACAGAAGAGATCCATCATCCTCCTCCTCCATTATTTATATAGAGTTTCTAAGTCATTTATTTTCCCAAAATCCTATTTAATTTATTGTCAATAATTTAATTCATAAAAATCCTCCTGGTACATGTGTCACCCATCCCCTTCATTGCACCATAAATTAATTTCATTAATTAATTAATTACTACTATTTCCCTCACCCACCTAAAAGCATTCCTAGAATCACTCCTAGGTGTCCCCATATTCCCTTACACATTTTAATGACTTACCCCCTTACTAATTTACTAGTTGAGTTTAATTTAGAAAGTTCTAAAATTCTAGATACCTTACTACGTTAGTCTTTCTGCTTTTTCCTTCTGTTTCCCCTTTCTTTTTATGTTTCCCGTTTTTTCCTAGTTTCCTGATTATTTTAAATTTTCCTCTTTCCCTTTTCATTTAAAACTCAAATTGGCAAGTGTAGAAATTACCTTTTTCCCCTTTTTCTTTTTAATTAATAATTTTTTAATTATCATATGTAACAAAACAATTATTTCCCTTTTTTCCCCCTTTTTAAATTTTATCCCCCAAAAGTTTTTTTTTTAAATTAATTGAATTGCTTACCCCCTTCTCGTTACATTTTTAATGATGATTATCATTATTATTTATTTATTTTATTTTATTGTGTGTGTGTATATATATATATATATATATATATATATCACAAATATCACTTAGACCTTGGCTTTATTTTCCTAGGCTGGGCGACATTTTATTAGGGAAATTGTTTTAAATCTTTCTAATCACATTATTCATTCTAAGGCCATATAGGTTTATTCATTTATTATTTAACAATGTGATGTGCCCTTCAGGACACACTAGGTGCTCCAAGGGTGGCACTCGCCTCATTCTGTTTTTCTTGTGCAATGTGCCCTTTAGGACACACTAGGTGCTCCAAGGGTGTCACTTTCCTATTTTCATTTTTTCTTGCGCGACGTGCCCTTTAGGTCGCACTACGTGCTCCAAGGGTTCCACTCCCCTAAAGTCAATACTCTGCCATGTGATCTTGTGGGTGACTAAGGGCCTCTAAGGAATAAGGCCCCTGCCTGATTGCGCCCCTTAGAAACATCATGAGCGATTGTCGTAGTCTGCCCTCATGATATCGTGGGTCTTCTCAAACTAGGTAATCGTTAACCTACAGTTTTAGCCACGACGAGAGTGCTAGAAGGCTATGGTAGGGATGTTGTCCACACCTCTCCCTCAACGTCTCTGGTAGTCGCGCATGACCCCTCTACTCCACATGTTAGTCTAGTCGGCAAGCTAGCATCATACTGCATCATCAACGAATCATGTCATAAATGAGATCCATAATCATAAAATCTAATCAAATGCATATATGTCATAGATACATCAGTAAAACCCAATAGTCCATTGCCTGACTCAATCCAGAGTCCAAGGGTTTCATTGATTCCTTAGCATCCTCAAGGTCCAAATACTACACACTCAGGAGAACGATGCCAATAGCACCTATCGATGTCAATACAGTAAAATAACATGTCATCATATCCATAATGCCTCATAATCATAATCAAACACCCAATAGTATAACAATACGGATCACTTGCAAGCAAGTTTCCTCAAAGAATAAGTTCGCTCAGTGCACACAAGAGAAAGATGTTACAGAACTAATATCCCAAATATGCCAGTAGGAATGCCCAAAAAACTGTACAAGGAGATGGTCAATGAAATTGACATAATTGCATCGCTGGAGGAGCTATCTCAAAAATTACATTCTTAAAATGTGTGTAATCATTGATTTTTTCTATTAGGTATAAATAATTAATTTAGCATTAAATATTAGTTTTCAAATATTTTCTTACAGAAAATGAAAAAAAATGGAACTCATTCTACACATAAAATTGGATGACAAGGAAGAAAAGGGTTCATAGCAAAGTCTATGAGTAATTGTTATTTCCTTATAACAACCTATGTTTTTTTTTATATATTTTCAGTTGTTTTATAGAAACCATCCTTGAATGTCTTCAAACATGTGCCAACATACAAAGAAAATCCATCAAAAAAATTGACTGACATTGGGTTAATTAAGGGTTGTGAGTATATCTTCGCATACAAAAAATTAATTGTGGAATTTGTAAGTATAATCTATGTTGTTTTACTCTCCCACTACATTTTACTGTTAAATCCCCTATTCTTATTAAACAAATACCCCGGCTCTTAAATAGTTTAATTCCCCAGTGCGTGAAGATTTTATAGCCTCGGTGCTTGATTTCCATTGTACAACACTAGTGTGTTAGGTATATCTATGCACTAGTTATTTTTCCTCATAAAAACACAACGATTTGTAAACATCCACTAACACCTATGGCCGCCCATTTTTTTTTATTTATAATCATGTTTTATTATAGTATCCACAAAATATTCGCTATAAAAAACAAATGTTATAGCAGAGGTCTTTTTGACAATTTTTTCCAGTTTTGTAACATTAGAAGATCATCTATAACCTCCACTAAAATGTCTTTTTCTTGTAGTGATGTTGTTGCAATATACTCTACTTATATCGTAGATAAGGATATTGAAGATTGTTTCTTACTTAACCACGATACTGAACAACTTCCCAAAAAGAATTCTCCTTCAATTGTTCTCTTCCTGTCATAAACACTTCCTACTCAATTTGCATTAGTATATGATTTTAGGGTAAAGTCTCATCATTTTGGATACCATAGTCAAAAATCCATTGTTCCTTTCAGATATCTAGGAATTATTTTGACTGCCGCAACCTGTGATTCTTTTAGTGAAGATTGAAATCTGGAAACCAATCCAATAGCTTGCATGACATCATACCTTGATGCAGTGACATATATAAGTCTACCAACCATTTATCTATACATGGTGTGATTTTGTTCTGGTGATTCATGATCCTTACTCAACTTTCACCCTCTAATCATTGGAGTACTCACTGGCTTGCAATATTCCATCTTGAACTTATTTAACATATCTTTAATATACTTTTTCTAATAAATGAATATGCCTTTATTTGACTGAGAGATTTTCATACCTAAGAAGAAGGAAAAATCACCTATCATGGAAAGCTCAAATTATTTTTCCATTTCATTTGAAAACCCTTGACTCGGATCATCAGAGTTTCTTCCAAAGATGATATCATCTACATCGACCACAATAAAAATCATATTTCCATTTTCCTCTTTGATGTAAATATTACTTTCTGCATTTCCTCTCTTGAAACCTTTCTATTGTAGGTACTTGTCAAGCCTTGAGTACCAAGATCTAGGTTCTTTCTTTAGACCATAAAGGGATTTCCTCAATTCTCACACATAATCTTGAATTTATGACAATTGAAATCTCTCAGGCTTTGCAATGAATACTTCATTTTCTAGATTTCCATTTATAAATGTAGATTTAACATGCATCTGATAAACTTTGAGACTCTTGTATCCTGTAAATGAGAAGAAAATTCTAATTACTTCTAGTCTGGATACTGGAGAAAACATTTCATCAAAATATACACCTTCAACTTGAGCATAGATTTTACATACCAACCTTTCCTTATTTCTCATTGCTTGTCCATCATCATTTAGTTTGTTCTGAATTACCCACTTAGTTCCAATTACATTCTTGTTTGTTTGTCTAAGAACTAACTCCCAAGTTTATTTTTTCATAGAATTAACCCATATTTTATCTCTAATAGCTTCCTATAAGTTCTTGGGTTCTATTTTAGACAATGGAGATATATTTTCATGTTCTCATGATCTTACCAATTTCCTTTTCATTTTGACACCTCGGTTGTTATCACCAAGTATCAGTTCTTCACGGTGGTTCTTGTGAACAAATCTCAAAGGGGTCATTATGTCTTGTCTAGGAGCTTCCTCTTCTTCTTCTTATGAATTATCTTCCTCATAGTCTCTCTCTCTCTCTGTGTGTCTCTTTCTCTTATTCTTTTTTTGCATTGTCTTCCTCATTATCTTTCTCTTTTTCACTATAAATTTTCGTTCTTGGTTGGTCATTTGTTTGCATATTAAGCCTTCCAGGATTTTCATTATCCACTCTCACATTTTCACTTTTAACAATTTTTTCTAATATCGCATTTAAATATATATAATATTTTATTTGAGCAGAGTACCCAAGTAATAGACCTTCATCACATATGGAGTTAAACTTGTGAAGGTTTTTATCATATCTTTTTATGTAGCATTCGCTTCCAAAAAATTTAATGTGTTTGACATTTTCTGGAATGCCTTTCCATAACTCATATGGAGTTTCATCACTTTTATCTTGGAGTTGCGCTTTGATTATAATATAGAGAACTATGTAGAATGCATCCCTCCAAAATATATCTGATAGTTTATCTTGAGTTAGCATAGTTCTCACCATTGCTTGTGCATCCTCGTTTTTCCTTTCAGCCACTCCATTTTGTTGAGGAGTTCTTGTAGCAGATAAGTGTATTCATGTTCCATGATCTTCATAGAATTCATTGAACTCATATGGGATGAATTCTTCTCCATTATCTAATCTTAAACATTTGATCTTCAAATCAGTTTCATTTTCCACCAATGCTTTGAATGCTTTATACTTATCAAAGGCTTCTGATTTATTCTTGAGAAAGGATACCCAAGTCATTCTTTTGTAGTCATCAATTAGTAGCACAAAGAAATGATCTCGTTGAGTAATTTATGATTTGTTTGGCCCATAGAGATCTATGTGGATGATTTCTAATGGTCTTGATGTTGAATATTCCTTGGTTCAAAATTTGAATCTTGTTTGTTTCCCATGTTGACAATGTTTATAGATTGGGTTTGAGGGATTGGTGATTTTTCGATTGCCTCTTACTACCTGGTGGTTACTGAACTTGAATAAGATGTCAAAGAATAAAGACCCCATTCTCTTATTCCATAACCAACTTTCATCTGTATGTCCCACACAACATACTTCTATTCCAATTTTATTTAGAATGTATACATTGTTTGGAGTTCTCATTGTTGTTGCTATGAATCTGCCAGTGTCTTATTTTCTTATTCTACATTCATGGGACTTAAATAGAAGTGTGTTTCCCTAGTCACACAACTTATCGACACTTAGAAGGTTAGAAGGTCAAGATTTAAATATTCAACTACCAAAATGCTTTATGTTGTGGCCTTCTGACTTCCAAGGATGACTTTACCTTTCCCAACTATCTTGGCAAATTTATTATCTCCAAATGAAACACTTCCTCATTTCTCTTTTTCTCGCTTAATGAATTTGTTTTGATCACCAATCATATGTTTTGAGCATACATTGTCCATGTACCAATAGATTTCTTTGTCTTGAGCATGCATTGCTAAATCACATTCTTCTTGAGAACTCTTGTTTTATGTCTCCCCTCATACTTTGACGTTATTGCTAACAATATTTTTTTTTTCAATAGGGGTATGTATCCAAATTTTTCAATCTTGAGTTTAATTGCCAAAATTGTTGCATTTATAACATTGAAGATCATATTTATCCAATGGAGCAAATGGATTTATGTTTATGTTATCAACAAGAGTTTTGAAATTGTTATTCACATAATTATTTCTTTGAGCATTCTATATACCTCCATTTATTCTTTGATCATTCCTTGGATATACTCTGCACTCTATTTCCTTATGTTGAAATTTTTTAAATGAAAAACAGTTTCCAAGAAAGAGATATCCATACATGTTCATAGTAGGTATTCTTGGTTTTGTCTTTCTGAATTCATTTCCCCTATGAAGGATAGCCATCTCTAGCTAGTCATAACTTGTTTCATTGGTGTTCTCATCATTTTTTATAGGATTTATAACGGTTGCAACATAGTTCTTGGGTTCTTCTTTGGTTTTATGCAATGTGTTTTTGGGATTGTAACCTAGTCCAGTTTTGTCAAAAGGTGATATTTGGTTATTAAGAATATTTGCTAACATCATTGAAATTCTTTTCAATTTTATATTGTTGTTCATCTCTGCTATAATTGTATCAATTTCCTTTCTTAGGGAAAAATTTTCCTTTTCATGTTTTTCACAATATTATTCTTTGTTCTGGAGTTGATCTTTTATTTCCTTTTCAATTTTTTTATGTTCTTCTAATTGAGATGTTAGATCAAACTTCTGTGACAATTCTTCCTTCAACTGTATATTGTTTCTTATGAGCCTTTTTATTTCATCCATAGCACATAGTGATTCTCCTTCAAGATAAACATCCACATCATCATTTTCTTCAATATCTAGGATGTTGTTATTTTCTTCATCTTCATTGGAATATCTTTCTAGGGCCATGAACATAATATCTTCTTCAATCTCTTCATCACTTTCAAAAGATGAATAGTTTTTTTCTTTGGAATAGATATTCTTCTTTTGTTTCTAGAAGTATTTATTATTTTGAGTTTTATTCTTTCTTCTTTGATTACGGTTAAAATCATCTTTATCTTTGTTGTCCATGTTTTTGTTGTGAGGGAATTTTGAAGAAAAATGTCATACATCACCATAATTTAAACATTTGAAAGGAATCTTACCTTTATATTTTTAAGTTCCTATCTGGATCCCTCTTACAAAGTTGGCTTCCTCTACATTAGAGTCATCATTGGAGTTGTCACTTATTCTTTCTTTTCTTCTGCTAGTCTTATTTGAGACTTCGCAAGCTTCTTCTCTTTTAGATATGTTTTCTTGTCCTATTCACATCTCATAGGCTCTAATAATTCCATGTAATTCATCCATTGTTAGTTTCTCCAAATATTTTCTATATTCAAGAGATGATATCTTAGGATTGAATATGATAAGAATTTACCTGAGTACCTTTTTCAAAATAAATTTTCCATCAACTGTTTCACCTAAGCCTCTTATGATATTTACAATACACATGAAGAATATATGATGCAATTTTTTCTTCTTCATCCATCTTCAATATTTCAAATTGAATCCTATGAGTTTGTAGTTTTTATTTCTTGACTTTATCATATCCTTTATAATAGTTCTTCAATTTATCCCACATATCCGTTACAGATTTACAGTGCATAACTTTGGTGAATTTTGATTTTGGTAATCCTTCTAGAATTGCATTCATAAATTTTGAATTATTGTCACTAAGATCCCTTGAACCTATGTAAAAAATTAAATTTTTTGGAGTTTCATAACCATTACTGACTGATTCCCGGGCATCATATCCTAGTGACTATAGATACACTCCAATTCTCATGCTCGAGAAGGCTTAATTTGTTCCTTCAAAGTATGGAGATTTGCTTAAGAACAATTTTGGATGTTTGTCCAGGTGAACTGTTGGGATATACCTTCCAATGGTTATACTATTGTTGAAGGAAACTCACTCTAATACCAATTGTTGAAATATTTAATAGTATTGAGAGGCAAGGGTGAATTAGTACTAGACTGTTTAACTTATTTTTCTTCAAAGAACTGCTTCAAACACTTTTATGTATTAATTGAAAACAATCATATCATATGTAAAATGCACATATATCAAAAATGTAATTAACATATTCACTGTACACAAAACTTTGAGGTGGAAACCTAGATTGGGAGAAAAGCAATGGAAAATGTTTCACCAATAAATGTCAATTCATTTGTAAGAAACTATCTCTGAGGACACGAATCCTTTGTGTGTACCAACCTACAAGTAGATAAGGACAAAAATATTCTCGAGCACCAAATTAATGACTTCAATCACCAACCTGCAAGTATATGAGGATACCAATCCTCTTAAGCACGAACTAAATGACTTTAGGAACCAACCTACAAGTAGATAATGACACCAATCCTCTTGAGCACAAACTCAATGACTCCATGAACTAACCTACAAGTAGATGAGGATATTGATCCTCTTGAGCAACAAATTAATGACCTCAATCACTAACATGTTTATTGAGAACTAACTCAATCATTCCTTGTTCCACCCTACCACCCTTATTTTTATATTTGTTCACTAAAACTGTTGAGTTTCATTTATCTTATCCTTTTTAATCTAAAACAATCTTTCTGAAATATCTAGAACAAATTTGATTATGTGCAAAGGTCTCATGACATGATTATATCTTCTACAATGTATTCCTCTACATTATTATTGTCAAACAAAAAATCCTTCTACCAAAACAATGATCCTACAAATAGTCTCAAAATGTTATACACTACAAATCTCCTTATGTTCATTGATTCATATTACTGCAAGGATCATACTCAAGAAATTGCAATATCCAAATCAAGAAGCTACCATTCAACCCCTCAGCAAAGCTAAAATGATCATAACATCACTGAAAAATGTTCTCTTCATATTTATGTAATGACCATATCCCTGTAAGTGGAATGTCGAGAACATATGATAATACAACATGTATGGTCAGTAGATGATATTCAAGTTGGAACACCATTACACAATCATAAGCATGATTTTATTAGGTCTTTCTACACCGACATCAGCTCTATGCATGTTTGAATGTATTAAATTAGATCCTTTTCAAGTCTTCTAATCTTCTCCATGCACCCACACTCAAATTTCTCATCGATGTCATTTCTAAATATAGTTCTAACTAATTTTATGTGGAACTATTTTTCATTGGCTGCGGACCCAAATGGTTCTTCGAGCCGACCAAAGCATTCTCTGTCACTGAAAATATTTTCATAGGGTATAAGCCCCGGGTGCTTATTTTCCCTTGTTAAATGGTTTAGGCCGACATGCATAGAACTACATGCATGGGACCCCAAGCCTTAATTCAAGGGGTTAGACACCCGGTTGGAATCCCAATACAGAGGGGGGACACAATAACAATATTGTGACATGTTCCCTCTTCTATGGTGCACGTTGTGAAATTGCAAGTGGGTCCAACCTCTTTAACTATTGTTCTTGTTGACCATGTGAAATTAATAATAGTCATTTATCTGGATTTTTTGTCTGTGGTCAGAAAAGTGCCTCATGCTAATATCCTCCCCTTTCAAATTGTAATCATTTTTCCTGTGTACAATTGATAATATACATTGATCTCCTTTGAGAACGGGTCGTTGGATCTATCTTCACCACCAAATCCCTTGATTTCTATGAAAAAATTCTTCAACGTGTCATCTCCTGGGTGATTTATGTTATGCGAACTTGATGTTTATAAGCCTCAAGTAATCAAGACTTACAAAGTTTCTCAACAAATGATCTTGTTGATGAATGAGATTCGAGATGGTAGGGAGTCATTGATCAATTATGGGCATCAAATTTCCTTGATGGTATCAAAATTGAACTGAATTGTGTCTGCATGTAACTCAGGTGACATCCAACAGTTCATAAGAATGTTCTCGAAAGGTATAAAGTATTCCATCAATGAGAAATTTCTTGAGATGAGCATCAATATCTGGAGCTCCTAAGTTGGAAACTACATTTTCAATTGTCTCCATCGATATGGTTCATTTACGTCTTTAAGATCTTCAACAACTCTTTCCACTATGTCACCAAATTCCACTTTGTTAGCTATCTCAAAATTTGTATCTTCCAACATCCCATAGTTTCTATGATCCAGAGCCATCGTTCTAAGTATTTCACAAAGTATTTTTGTTCCAATGTAATGTGATTTAACAAGTAATTATGAGTTTCTTGAACCATCGAGTAACGTTATAAGTGTCTTGTGGGACTATTCTTCCACTTGACATCCATGAAAATCTCCTCAACCATATATACACCGTGACATCAATAACAATATACTCAACAAATTTAAGTTTTATGCATATTAAAAAAAAATTAAAATTTTATCTCATTTTAAATTAAATAAATCAAAATTCTAAACTATAGAAATTTTATGTATTAAATGAAGAAAAAAATATTCAAATTTGTGTATATTAATATAACTATTAATAATTGAAATTAAAAAAAAAATCCAATGCTTAATTATATATCTATATTAAATGAATATGGTAGAATTTTAAATATTTAACCTACAATATTGAAACATTTAGTAGATAATAAGAGAAGGTCTTTGAGAAAGTAGATATAAAAGGACATGTTTAATGTTTAAGAGATATGACATGAATTACAAATGTATCTTTCCCACTCATAACCAGTTGCACACGTTAAATTTATATTATGTTTATGTACTTGTATTTGTGAATGACATAAAGTTGTCGAAATATAAGAGGGGGATTTCTTATTAGACATGTAGTGAAAAAAAATATGTCGACATGAGTAGGTAACACTTCATAATTGGAATGTTCAATGCTTTGTATTTTAGATTTCAAGTTGTTTTCACTGGGAGATTAGAGAGGAATAAGTGGTCTTACTGATTGTTTAAGAATGTGTTTATCATTTTAGGGTTTGTATTAAATTTATTTTTGTTCTTTGGATCCTATGAAATGAATAGAAGGTCAACGAACAAAAATAAGAGATATCAGGAACATATAGGCTATCAAAGTCCACAGAGTGTCTTGGGTTTTCAATAATTCTATTTCTTAATGTTGCCTCTCTTTTTCACTTCGTATGCTATTACTTTTCTCTTTTGTTCAATAGTTTTTGTTACCACAACCCTTGACTTGTCATTTTTCTCCATTATTCTTTATGTGTATTTTGAAAGGTAACTTGTCATGGTCTCCTTTACTGGTGCATACAAACTATTTCACCTAAGGTAACCAATGGATCTTGGATTTTCTAAGATTTGTTTCCAATGGTATTTATGTTTCTTTTGGAAGGTAAAAAGATGTTTTTCTTTAGTGGCACGTACAAACTATTTCAACTGAGGCAACCAATGGATCTTTCATTCTTTAATTTTTTTTAATATATGGATTTTCTTCTTACATCATGGTACATAAATGTCAATTGTTGTTAATTTGGGTGTTTATCATTATGATGTTAGATGTCATTTTGCTACATGTGATTCATGCATTTAGTGGGTATGTTGTATATTAAATAATTTCCTATTATTTGTAACATCTCGCTCTTGCGTGCACTGAGCGAACTTATTCTTTGAGGACACTTGCTTGCAAGTGATCCAGATTATTATACTATTGGCCATTTGATTATGATTATGAGGCATTATGGATGTCATTATATGTTATTTTGTGTATTTACATAGACAAGTGTTATTGATTGGGTTCTCCTGAGTGTGTAGGACTTTGGACCTCAAGGATGCAAAGGCATCGATGAAACCCCTTGGACTCTGGATCAAGTTAGGGAGTCAACTATTAGGGTTTGATTGTTGTTGATATGACATATGCAGATCTTATTAGATGTTATGATGTGTAACATCTCGCTCTGGCACACTGAGAAAACTTATTCTTTGAGGACACTTGCTCGCAAGTGATCTGGATTTTTATGATAAGAAAACATTTATCCTTGATTATGATGTGATATGATAGATGACTTGATGTTTTACTGCTTGACATGGACAGGTGTTATTGACTCGATATTTCTAAGTGTGAAGGGATTTTGACCTTGAGGATGTAGAGGCATCGATGGGTCCCCTTGGACTCCGGATCGAGTAAGGGAGTGTGCTTTTGGGGTTGATTGTTTACTGTGATTTTAGTATATTTGATTTGATGATATGATGGGGGCATGTTTCGACACGATTGTTGATGATGCAGGCTGACGATAGCTTGTCGACTAGACTCACATATGGAGTAAAAGGGCCACACATGATTTCCAGAGAGGTTGAGGGAGAGGTGTGGATAGCAGCCCTGCCACAACCTACTAGCACTCCCACTGTGGCTCGAACTGTAGGTTAACGATTACCTAGTTCGAGAGGGTCCACGATGTTGTGAGGGAAGACTACGAAAGTCGCTCACGATGACTCTAAGAGGAGTGCAATAAGGCGGGGGACTTATTCCTTAGAAACCCTTAGTCTCCCATAAATTCACCTGGTAGAGTGTTGACTCCAGCGGTTATTGAAGTCTACCAATCAATCAAGAAGCGAGTGGCACCCTTGGAGCACGTGGTGCATACTGAAGGGCACGTCGCGCAAAAGAAACAAATAAGGTGAGTGGCACCCTTGGAGCACGTGGTGCATCCTGAAGGGCACGTCGCATTGATATTGATGAAGGAACAAACCTAGATGGCCTTAAGACTTTTAACACATTAATAAATTCTTAAAACAACTTCCCTAAATAATTGTCGCCCAGTTAAGAATCTAAGTCCTAATTGTAAGACTTCTCTAGGGTGAAATTTTGTTTAACCTTAAGAAAAAGAACCTATAAAAATAAAAATAAAAATTTAAACTAAAAACCACTTAAGTAATAGTTTTAGTCTTCATAAATTTTTGGGGTAAAATGAAGACAACAATAATTTAATTAAAATCCATGGTTTTAAATGGTAAAGAAGAAATAAACTATTTAACTTGTGAAAGTGCAAAAAGATTTCAAATTTAATAATAAAAGCAAAAGAGGAAATAGAGCAACTGCCATTTTGGCCCTAATAAAAGGGGAAAGAAGGGAATAATAAAAATTAGCAAACTAAGGAATGGGGGGGAACATAATAAGGGAAAGAGAGGAACTTATGGTAAAAAGCAAGGTCAACATAGTAAGAAATATGCAATTAAGAACCTTCTAAAATGAACTAAATTAGCAACTTCATTCTAGGGA
>ML782817.1:954644-1009106 GCA_009831015.1 Picea engelmannii
GATTTTTATTAAAACTTAATTTAAATGTGATTTAGGGAAAGTTGGAGGTTTTAAAAACTCTATAAAAGAAAGGGAAGAGGAGGAAGAAAAGGATCGGTTGTTAGCATAACGTTACGTTGTCGGATTTGTGACTTGACTGATTACTTGTTTGGAGTTGGGATTTCCTAGCTCGGATAGGAGTGGTAGCTCAGTCTTGCGAGGCGAGATGGGAGCTAGACGTACCATCTGGATAGTATGTGGCCCCTTTGCGACTCGAGGGGCTAAAGGGGAAGCAAAGTACCCCTAGAGATTGGCTGGGAGGTACCGGTGAGGTCTCGATGGTCGACGAGTGGGAGCGACACAGAGCGTGGGACGTCATTAGAAGCGGGTGAGAGGCAACAGTATGCTCTTCATTTTTGTATGGTAGAATGTATTAGGATTTATGCGGATCTGCTTATTAATGGAAAGGTAGAATGAGTTGTTTTATCATTTGTATTTTCGAAATTGTCTAAAATTGCTATCATTTGTATTCTAGAAATTGTCTATATTAGTTATCATTGTCTTCTGGAAATTATCTGAAATTGTTATCATTTGTATTCTAGAAATTGTCTAAAATTGTCATCATTTGTATTCAGGAAATTGTCTGAAATTGTTATCATTTGTATTCTGGCAATTGTCTGAGATTGTTATCATTTGTATTCTGGAAATGAGAAGAATTGATTATAGGTCTGCAATACAAGGGAATTCTGATATAAAAAAAAAGGGGAGGGGGTTTATTGAATTCCTGTTTTCTCTTATACTTGGGCCCAGGATTGAAAAACGTCTGTGCTCCCACTGGTTCAGGGGTTGGGCATTCTAATCCAACTGAACTCACACAGTCAAACTGATTTCACTATATGCTGACGAGTAGTGCACAAGACCAAATGTTCTACCTCTTTTCGCTCGGGTCCTTCTGTTTTGTGTGGGTCGTGTGGGTGTCTTAGCTCTCGATCCTGCGTGTGATTGATACCACATGAGTGTCATACACCAAGCATCACTTTGCCCTCCAATTTCGTGATTGTTTGGCCATAGAATACCCACGTCATTGCCTTCAGAATGGTGTAAACGACTGCCACGAACTCTGTGACTGTGTGTTAATGGCCCTCAATTTTTTTTTATATAAAATGTGTTGACTGTGTTGGTAGTTCTGGTTGTTATGGGGGCGGAAGTCTTGGGGTCAAACCAGCAGGCTTCTCCTCCCACGCACATATATTTGGTGATTTTTTATATCATATATTCGAAATATGGCATGGTTTTAATACATTATGGTTGGCGCGCGATTTGGTGTAATATATATGGTATATATATTAATTACGTCTCAAAGCGGTGGTGCATTGGTAGCTATGATTTTTATAGTGACCTTTCCTCTGTGTTTTGAGTTTGTAAACCCCTGATACCAAGGGATCTTATTATCACCTGTGTTTCACCTTCTTGTGACAGCGAATCCTTACCTTCTAGGGATAACCCATCCTCTGACCACCTTCGGGATCAGAAATGTTGCGTTCTGTCTTGGAAGGTATTTCCATAAAACAGTTGAACCTAAACTTTTGGCTAAGATTTAGATTGGACAACATTTTCACCATGCGTACACCAGTTAGGAGCACATGCTAGTACACCCTGCAGTAATTCATTTCTCATAGCGATAATCCCGGTTATACAGTGATGTGCACAGACTCATGATAACTTCCTGGTATCGCCTTTGGCTTAGGGTAGCAAACGATATGGTAACAATTTATGGAAATAGTTTATAGCATTTACTATTGCAGACTGGTAGAATTTTCATGCATGTCTGGTAGAATTATTCTCGGCACTTTCCTTGGGATGTTCGTCCTGTGTAAGTGATTTCTGATAGGTCAGAGTAAAAGTAAACCTACTTTCCTTTTCCAGATTGTTTTCTTGTGCTTTTCCATAATGCTCAATGGTTGTTGGGCATGCATGCACCGATCCTTCATAGTTTGGAGGCACTTTAAATATAATTCTCTTGAGTTAACTACATGACCCTCATAGTTAGTTATTCCCAAGTTAGTGAAACGCGGCGAGCTCTATTTACCCACTTGCCTAAAAATTTGTAAGTTGTTATCAAATTAGCCTTATTTCTAGCAAGTTATTACTAATGTAATTAACCTTTAGATAAGGGAGCCTGATTTGATTGACTTAAGATTCTTTAATTCCTTAAAAAATGGAATTTAATTTAGCCCTTAGAGAGGGGAAGGTAATTACCTCACCCTCTTCAATTTGAGCAACCTTTGATATTAATCGCATACAGAGTACTAGATCTTAGTTTGATGAACAACTATTGGAAGGATTCCTGCACCATAAAGAAATTTAGTTTTCCTTTATTTAACTAATAATGCCCCTTTTCTTCTTTTCATTTAAATAATAATAACCTTCATTTTACTTTTATCTTCCTATCAAGATTCTATTTTATGGTTCTAGATTTTTAGGATTATCATGTTTAAAGTAGTGATGTGTTATTTTTATTAATTATTAATGATAATAATAACAATTGCTATCACTATTATTAATTTGGGATGAGGAATTTAGTGTAAGGGTGGTTAAGGGGTGAATAATCTATTTGAGGTATTGTTAGACATAACCACATGATTATTAGATCTTGATTCACAGTAAGAATACTTATGACCTTAATAACAATTTAATGTAGTTGATTCAGCTAGTACTCTGATGACACTGTAATTTGAATTTCGCAACTGATTGGTTTTAGGACTAAATTTAAATTATGCCTTGAGGTCATTATGTACTTAGACATGCCTGCAGGGTTCTTAGTGGAGGTTAGAATAAACTGTGATTAATTTCCTTACTAGCCTTATTAATTATCATTGTCTTATAATGTGATCGTTATCTTGCAAAGTTATTGTGACTCAAAATGAAATGGTGTTGTCATCTTATGGCAACGATATTGTAGTTTTATTGTTATGGATAACAAATAAGATGTGAGCTGCTTGTTATTTTCGCAAAGTTAATGTGATATAAATGTAATTTGTTTATTATTTCATGGCAGCATTAATGTAATTTTTATTGTTGTTAATAAACACATTTGGTGGAATGTCCTTGAATTAGGTACAATAAATTATTCTGAGTTAGTAAATGAGGGTTGTTGTTCATTTAAATAATGTTGTACTTGGTTGGTAAACCTTTTGTGTGCTTGGTCTTCTTGTGTCGGGCGGGATGTAGACACCTCCATGTTCCTCAGAACAGTCGCCAGCCCTGAGACCTTAAATGGTTAAAATCGATGGGAACCTGGGCTTGAGCGTTGATTATGTGTCTTGGAGGTCCTAAAATTTGCAGGGTAGGACGGGCGGGTAGTCAGTCTTACTTATTGTCTATTGATCACCACTAAATGCATCCAATTACTTGATGTGTGTCTTATGTCATCTTGTTGTGTTCATCGTTGTTGCGTCTTGTCTTGTTAGTCGTCGGGTGGTGACACAAAGTCAAATGTGTGTGTTTCCCTTGTACACGTGTGCACACACTTTTAAAAACAAAACAAAAATTCACTTGCTATAAGAGGTTTGTCGTCGTAACGAGGAGGTTCGTTACATATGGTATCATAGCAGGTTCGACCCGTGACTTGGGATCACTACGGATTTCGTTGGCATGATTTGATTATACTATTGCTAATCGATTTGATTGTCTGCATGCAGGTAATCATGGTTAGAGGAAGTCGCGAAGGCAGATGATGGGGTGCTAGGGGAGGAGGCGTGACACCTCTAGTAGCATCCACGCCTTAGGGGTCTAACACCCAGGGAGACGAGCAGGTTCTCGAACAGGAGCAGATAACAGTTGGGAAGTAGTTGGGATGATGAGATCTTTTCAGCGCATATCCAAGGCACTGATCAGCTTCTTGGACAGAGATGACGCCAGGGCACCGACACCCACGGAGGTTCTGTTGCACGCACCGACCAGTACTGGTAGCATTCATTGTGAACTCAAGAAGGTCAAATTTCTCGAGTTCTTTGGTGCCCCAGACGGCGCAGTCGCCGAGGCATGGTTGGAGAACATGGCGATGTGCTTCGCACATCGCGATTATACCTTCAACATGAAGGTCCACATGGTGTTATTTCAACTGAAGGAGAGCACCCTTCTATGGTGGAAGACACTCCTACCGCAGCTGAACATGGTTGTCGAAGACGTGTCATGGGAACGGTTCCAAGAGAGGTACCTTTCAGAGGAATTCATTGAGTGTCAACTCAATGAGTTCAACGCATTATTACAAGGAGGTCATACGGTGCCCGAGTATGAGGCACGTTTTATGGAGCTGCGCCAGTATGCTCCACACCTTAACATAGAGAAACTTAAGGTCAACCTATTTGTGTTCGGCCTTAACGAAATCCTATGTGCAAAGGTTAGGATTTTGATGCCTCAAACCTTACATGATGTCATCTAGAAGTCCCTCATAGCAGAGGAGGAGCTTATCAGTGGGGGTCAGACCATGACTCCAACGAGACCAGTAGGGCAGGGTTCATCTGGAACACCACAGCATCAGACACCAGCGAGACACACACTAGGATATCGTGGCTTCCAGAGGGGATCCACTTTCACTACACCCCGGCGACCACTGCCTCAACAACACACACCTTATCGGGGACCACAACATCAGAAACAATGTCGCCTGCAGCAGCAGTAGTTTAGGCCTGTTCAGCAAAACAGACCAGGGTTCTAGGCCAGTGGGTCGTCATCTTCTACTTTGGGTACCAGGACTACTGGGTCGAAGAAGGGGTGTTGGACGTGTGGGGAGCCACACTACCAGCTCGACTGTCCTATGGAGAGGACCAAAGTGTCTGGATCAGCCGGACCCACTACAGTGGGAGATATGGGCAAGGCCCATCAGATTCATGCAGCGGTGAATAACCGCCAGGCAGAGCACCAGTTGACCATGCTCGAGATGACAGGTACCATCACTGAACAGACCCTTAGTGTTTTGATAGATCCTGGTGCTATCGAGACTTTCATTTCTGGTGCAGTGCTAAAAAGGATTAATGTAAAGGCAGTCGATCAGAATGAGTTTAGCATTGTAGAGATGGTTTCTGTAGCCAAACAGAAGGTGGGAGGAAAACTTACAAGATGTTCCCTTAACCCGAGAGAGTTTTTCACGAGGGCCAACTTGTACATTACGATCTTAGGATCTTACGATGTCGTAATTGGTATGGATTGGTTGGAATCACATGAGGCGATACTCAACTGTAAGACAAAATGTTTGAGCTTGGTCGACGATGAGGGACAGAGACGCGTGATTGTAGGATGGAACCAGGGAGTTTCCTTGAGGTTCGTCTCTTCCTTACAGCTACGGAAGAGTATGCGCAAGGGGTGAAATCTTTATGTGATCCTTGCACTAAACCAAAATGGAGTAGCGGAAGGTCTAGAACACCTTCCAGCGGTGAGAGAGTCTACAGATGTATTTCCAGAGGAGTTACCTAGGATGCCGCCAGAAAGGGAATTGGAGTTTACCATAGACCTGAAACCGAGGACCAAACCGATAGCAAGAATGCCTTATAGGATGTCGACCTTGGAGTTGCAAGAGTTGAAAATGCAGCTAAAGGAGTTGCTAGACCTGGGACTAATACGTCCTACTGTTTCACCATGGGGTGCACCTGTTATTTTCATTTAGAAGAAGGATGGATCGTGGAGGGTTTGCATTGACTACCATCAACTAAAGAAGGCTATGATCAAGAATCAATATCCCTTGCTGAGAATTGATGATTTGTTCGATCAAATGAAGGGTGTGACGGTGTTCTCCAAGATCGATTTGCGATCAGGGTACCACCATTTGTGGATCAAGGAGGATGACGTCCCTAAGACCGCCTTTAAGACGAGATTTCGACACTACGAGTTTACTGTTTTACCGTTTGGACTGACAAACGCCCCAGTGGTATTTATGAGTTTAATGAATGGGGTGTTCCACGAGTACTTAGACAAGTTCGTCCAAGTATTCATTGACGATATTTTGATCTACTCTCGGATGATGGAGGAGCATGATGAGCACTTGCGCTTGGTACTACAGTGCTTGCGAGAGCACAAATTGTATGGGAAGTTGTCCAAATGCTCTTTTTATCAATCGAGGATTCACTACTTAGGGCATGTCATCTCTAGCGAAGGTATCGCCATGGATCTAGCCAAGGTCGAGGCTATTATGGAATGGCCAGCACCGACGAATGTCACATAAGTGCGTATCTTTATGGGTTTAGAAGGATACTATTGACGGTTTGTCGAGGGATTTTCGAAGATAGAAAATCTGATCATGGAATTGCAGAAAAAAAATAAGAAGTTTGTTTGGACCGAGAAATGCGCAGAAGCATTTCGGAGGCTTAAGGAGTTGTTGGCAACATTGCCGATACTAAAGGTCCCTAACATGGACGTGGAATTCTTGGTATGCATGGACGCATCCAAGGAAGGCTTAGGTTGAGTCTTTATGCAAGATGGATGAGTAATCGCTTACATTTCGAGGAAACTTAGGAGGCATGAGGAGAACTATGTGATGCACGATTTGGAGTTACTAGCCATCATATATGCCTTGAAGGTTTGAAGACACTACCTTGTTGGATGAAAATTTGAACTAAGGACTGATCATTGTGGACTACAACACATTTTTACGCAAAGCGACCTGAACGCATGACAACAACGTTGGTCGGAATTGCTTAGAGAATACGACTTTTTGATTACTTACATAAAGGGAACAATGAACTGAGTGGTGGATGCTTTGAGTCGGAGACCACACATCTTTTCAGTGTTACCTCTTCAGAGGAATCTACGTGATAAGATTCTCACTTTACAACGTGACGATGATTGGTACAAGGAGGTCGAGGGTTTTATCGGACAAAACACAATGATGGTACCACGATATGAGGGATATTCATTTGATAGCGATGGGTTGTTAAGGTTTAAAAGTCAGATTTACGTACCGCCAAATGACGAGTTGAGGATGTTGATCCTAAGTGAGGCTCATAGAGTGGTTTACATGGCTCACCTAGGAGTCATGAAGATGAGGGCAGACCTTAAGCCCTTATTCTTTTTGAAGGGAATGAAGACCGACATAGTAAACTATGTGGCCATATGTCTAGAGTGTCAGTAGGTAAAGGCTGAACATAGACACCTAGCAGGATTACTTCGACCACATGGCATCCCGGAATCGAAATGGGAGGTTATTTCGATGGATTTTATTGTTGGATTGCCACTGACGACAAGGAGACATGACTCGATTTTTGTGGTAGTAGACACTCTGATGAAGAGTGATCACTTTATTCCTTTTCATATGATGTATCAGGCACCTGACATAGAGAGAGTTTTCATCAGTGAGATTGTGAGGCTACAAGGCGTCCCTAAGAGGATTATATCCGATCAAGGATCGATGTTTACTGGATGATTTTGGACAAGTTTCCAAGAGTCCTTGGGAACCCAACTTAACTTTAGTATTGCGTATCATCCGAAGACTGACGGGTAGACAGAACAAACGAACCAAACCTTGGAAGACATGTTGCGCATGTACGTGATGGACCAACAAAAGCATTGGGAAGAATTCTTGTCGCTACTACAGTTCTCTTACAACAATAGTTACCAGAGCACCATTAAGATGGCGCCTTTCGAGTTTCTTTATGGGCGATCGTGTCGGATACCCTTGAGTTGGGATCGGCTTGAGGATAGGGTCCTAGTGGGACTAGAATCGATCCAAGAAATGGAAGAGAAAATGCAAACCATAATACAAAGGATTAAAGAAGTGTAGGATCGACAGAAGAGTTATGCCGATGTGCACCGAGTTAACCGTAGTTATGAGGTCGAAGATCGAGTCTTGTTACGGGTTAAACCACTTAAGAGTTCGATCAAGTTTGGAAAGGGAGATAAACTCTCTCCTAGGTTCGTGTGAGCTTTCAAGATTGTGGAGAAAAAGGGGTCGGTGGCCTATCGACTACCCTTGCTTGATTCTTTGAGGCATATGCATGATGTTTTTCATGTATTTGTTTTGAGACATTATATTAGTGATCCTACAGATGTGATTGACATGAGTTCCTTGCAGGTATCGGATGAGGGAGTGCTCATGGCTGAGCCAGTCCGCATATTAGATCATCTCGTTCGACAATTATGAGATCGAACGGTAGATCAGGTCAAGGTCCAGTGGGACAATTATAGTCCGCACTCGATGACCTGGGAGGACGCATATGATATGCGCCAACAGTTTCCATTATTGTTTGATAGATAGACTTATGATTCTATGATACACTTATTTCAGCATTTATACTATGAAACTTTGGGACGAAGTTTAGACCAAGAGGGGGTGTATGTAACATCCATCTCTAGCGCACTGAGAAAACTTATTCTTTGAGGATACTTACTCCCAAGTGATCTAGACTTTTATGATAAGAAAACATTTATCCTTGATTATGATGCGATATGATAGATGACTTGATGTTTTACTACTTGACATGGACAGGTGCTATTGACTTGGTTTTTCTGAGTGTGCAGGAGTTTTGAACTTAAGGATGCAAAGGCATCGATGAGACCCCTTGGACTCCGGATCGAGTCAGGGAGTGTGATTTTGGGTTTGATTGTTTACCGTGATTTTAGTACATTTGATTTGATGATATGATGTGGACATGCTCTGACATGATTGTTGATGATGCAGGCTGACGATAACTTCCTGACCAGACTCACATATGGAGTAAAGGGGCCACACATGATTTCCAGAGAGGTTGAGGGAGAGGTGTGGACAAAAACACTGCCACAACCTACTAGCACTCCCGTCGTGGCTCGAACTGTAGGTTAACAATTACCTAGTTCGAGAGGATCCACGATGCCATGACGGCAGACTGTGACAGTCACTCACGATGACTCTAAGGGGTGCACAATAAGGCGGGGGCCTTATTCCTTAGAAACCCTTAGTATCCCACAAGTTCACCTGGTGGAGTGTTGACTCCAGGGGTTATTGATGTCTATCAATCAGTCAAGAAGTGAGTGGAACCCTTGGAGAACATGGTGCATCCTGAAGGGCATGTCATGCAAAAGAAACAAACAAGGCAAGTGGCACCCTTGGAGCACGTGGTGCATCCTGAAGTGCACATCGCGCAAAAGAAACACATGAGGTAAGTGGCACCCTTGGATCACGTGGTGCATCCTGAAGGGCACGTCGCATTGATATTGATGAAGGAACAAACCTAGATGGCCTTAAGAGTTTTAACACATTAATAAATTCTTAAAACAACTTCCCTAAATAATTGTGACTCAATTCAGAATCTAAGTCCTAAGTCTAAAACTTCTCTAGGGTAAAATTTTGTTTAACCTTAAGAAAAAGACCCTATCAAAATAAAAATTTAAATTTAAATGAAAAACCACTTAAGTAATAGTTTTAGTCTTCATAAAGTTTTGGGGTAAAATGAGGAGAGTAATAATTTAATTAAAACCCATGGTTTTAAATGGTAAAGAAGAAATAAACTATTTAACTTGTGAAAGTGCAAAAAGATTTCAAATTTAATAATAAAAGGAAAAGAGAAAATAGCACAACTGCCATTTTGGCCCTAATAAAAGGGGAAAGAAGGGAATAATAAAAATTAGGAAACTAAGGAATGGGGGGAAACATAATAAGGGAAAGAGGGGAACTTATGGTAAAAAGTGAGGTCAACATAGTAAGGAATCTGCAATTAAGAACCTTCTAAAATGAACTAAATTAGCAACTTCATTCTAGGGAAAGTATTTAAACCTGAAAGGGAATCTAGGAACACCTAGGAGTAAATTTACGAGCAACTCTAGGTGGGTGAGGGAAATGAGACAATTAATAAATTTAAAGAAAATAATTGTTGGAGAAAAGAGGGGGATGGACGACACTTGTGTGAAGGAGAATATTTAGAAGATATTTATTCAAACTTAATTTAAATGTGATTTAGGGAAAGTTGGAGGTTTTAAAAACTCTATAAAAGAAAGGGAAGAGGAGGAAGAAAAGGATCAGCTGTTAGCGTAATGTTACGCTGCCAGATTTGTGACTTGACTAATTACTTGTGGGGAGTTGGGATTTCCCATCTCAGATAGGAGTGGTAGTTCAGCCTTGCGAGGCAACCTGGGAGCTAGACGTACCATCTAGATAGTGTGTGGCCCCTTTGCGTCTTGGGGGGCTAAGGGGGAAGCAGAGTACCCGTAGTGATTGGATGGGAGGTACCGGTGAGGTCTCGATGGTCGGCGAGCGGGAGCGGCACGGAGCACGGGACGTCATTCGAAGCGGGCGAGAAGGCAACGATATGCTCTTCATTTTTGTATGGTAGAATTTATTAGGATTTATGCAGATATGCTTATTAATGGAAAGGTAGAATGAGTTGTTTTATCATTTGTATTCTGAAAATTGTTTGAAATTGCTATCATTTGTATTCTGGAAATTGTCTGTATTAGTTATCATTGTATTTTGGAAATTATCTGAAATTGTTATCATTTGTATTCTGGAAATTGTCTGAAATTGTCATCATTTATATTTGGGAAATTGTCTGAAATTGTTATCATTTGTATTCTGGCAATTGTCTGAGATTGTTATCGTTTGTATTCTGGCAATGAGAAGAATTGATTACAGGTCTGCAATACAACGATATTCTGATATAAAAAAAAGGGGAGGGGGTTTATTGAATTCCTGTCTGCTCTTATACTTGGGTCCGGGATTGAAAAACGTTTGTGCTCCCACTGGATCAGGGGTTGGGCATTGTAATCCAACTGAAATCAGACAGTCAAATTGATTCTAGTGTATGTCGACGAGTAGTGCACAAGACCAAAGGTTCTACCTCTTTTCGCTCGGGTCCTTCTCTTTTGTGTGGGTCGTGTGGGTGTCTTAGCTCTAGATCCTGCGCATGATTGATACCACGTGAGTGTCATACATGAAGCATCACTTTGCCCTCCAATTTTGTGACTGTTTGGCCATAGAATACCCACGTCGTTGCCTTTAGAATGGTGTAAACGACTGCCATGAACTCTGTGACTGTGTGTTAATGGCCCTCAATTTTATTTTATATAAAATGTGTTGACTGCGTTGGATTTCCTCTATGTTGGTAGTTGTGGTTGTTATGGGGGTGGAAGTCCCGAGGTCAAACCCGCATGCTTCTCCTCCCACTCACATATATTTGGTGATTTGTTATATCATATATTTGATATATGGAATGGTTTTAATACATTATGGTTGGCACGCGATTTGGTGTAATATATATGGTATATATATTAATTACGTCTCAAAGCGGTGGCGCATTAGTAGTTGTGATTGTTATAGCGACCTTTCCTTTGCGTTTTCAGTTTGTAAACCCCGGATGCCAAGGGATCTTATTATCTCCTGCATTTGACCTTCTTGTGATAGTGAATCCTTACCTTCCATGGATAACCCATCCTCTCACTGCCTTGAGGATTGGAAATGTTGCATTCTGTCTTGGAAGATATTTCCATAAAACAGTTGAACCTAAACTTTTGGCTCAGATTTAGATTGGACAGTGTTTTCACCGTGTGTACACCAGTTAGGAGCGCGTCCTGGTACACCCTGCGGTAATGTAGTTACCACAACAATAATCTCGGTTATACAGTGATGCACACGGACTCATGATAACTTCCTGCTAGCGCATTTGGCTTAGGGTAGCAACCGGCATGGTAACAATTTATGGCAACAGTTTATAGCATTTACTATTGCAGACTGGTAGCATTTTCATGCGTGTCTAGTAGAATTATTCTAGACACTTTCCTTGGGATGTTTTTCCTGTGTAAGTGATTTCTGACAGTTCAGAGTAAAAGTAAACCTACTTTCCTTTACCAGATTGTTTTCTTGTGCTTTTCTGTAATGCTCAATGGTTGTCGGGCGTGCATGTACCAATCCTTCATAGTTTGGAGGCACTTTAAATATAATTCTCTTGAGTTAACTCCATGACCCTGATAGTTAGTTATGCCCCAGTTAGTGAAAGGTGGTCAGATCTATTTACCCACTTGCCTAAAAATTTGTAAGCTGTTATCAAATTAGCCTTATTTCTAGCAAGTTATTACTAATGTAGTTAACCTTTAAATAAGGGAGCCTGATTTGATTGACTTAAGATGCTTTAATTCCTTAAAGAACGGAATTTAATTTAGCCCTAAGAGAGGGGAAGGAAATTACCTCAACCTCTTCAATTTGAGCAACCTTTGATATTGATCGCATACAGATTACTAGATCTTAGTTTGATGAACATCTATTGGAAGGATTCCTGCACTATAAAGAAAATTAGTTTTCCTTTATTTAACTAATAATGCCCCTTTTCTTCTTTTCATTTAAATAATAATAACCTTCATTTTACTTTTAACTTCCTATCAAAATTCTGTTTTATGGTTCTAGATTTTTAGGATTATCATTTTTAAAGTAGTGAGGTATTATTTTTATTAATTATTAATGATAATAATAACAATTGATATCACTATTATTAATTTGGGATGAGGAATTTAGTGTAAGGGTGGTTAAGGGGTGAATAATCTATTTGAGGTATTGTTAGACATAACCAGATGATTATTAGATCTTGATTCGCAATAAGAATACTTATGACCTTAATAAAAATTTAATGCAGTTGATTGAGCTAGTACTCTGATGACACTGTAATTTGAATTTCGCAACTAATTGGTTTTAGGATTAAATTTAAATTATGCCTTGAGGTCATTATGCACTTAGACATGCCTGCAGGGTTCTTAGTGGAGGTTAGAATAAATTGTGATTAATTTCCTTACTGGCCTTATTAATTATCATTGTCTTGTAATGTGATCGTTATCTTACAAAGTTATTGTGACTCAAAATGAAATGGTACTATAATCTTATGGCAAAGATATTGCAGTTTTATTGTTATGGATAACACATAAGATGTGATATGCTTGTTATATTCGAAAATTTAATGTTATATAAATGTAATTTGTTTATTATTTCATGGCAATGTTAATGTAATTTTTATTGTTTTTAAGAAACATATTTGGTGGAATGTCCTTGAATTAGGTACAATAAATTATTCTGAGTTAGTAAATGAGGGTTGTTGTTCATTTAAATAATGTTGTACTTGGTTGGTAAACCTTCCGTGTGCTTGGTTTGCTTATGTCGGGAAGGATGTAGACACCTCCATGTTCCTCAGAACAGTCGCCAGCACTAAGACCTTAAATGGTTAAAATCGATGGGAACCTAGGATTGAGCATTGATTATGTGTCTTGGAGGTCCCAACCTTTGCAAGGTAGGATGGGTGGGTAGTCAGTCTTACTTATTTTCGATTGATCACCGTTAAATGTATGCAGTTACTTGATGTGCGTCTTACGTCGTCTTGTTTTGTTCGTCGTTGTTGCGTCTTGTTAGTTGTCGGGTGGTGATGCAAAGTCGAATGTGTTTGTTTCCCTTGTACATGTGTGCACACACTTTTAAAAACAAAAAAAAATTGCACTTACTATAAGAGGTTTGTCGTCATAACGAGGAGGTTCATTACATGATGATTGATTTTATTTATGACATGATTTGTTGATGATGCATGCTGACGATAGCTTTCCAAATAGACTCACATGTGGAGTAAAGGCGTCATGTACAACAACCAGAGACATTGAGGGAGAGGTGTGGACAACAGTCATGCCACATCCTACTGACACTGTCACCATGGATCGAACTGTAGGTTAATGATTACCTAGTTTGAGAAGACCCATGATGTCGTGAGGGTAAACTGTGACAGTCGCTCACGATGATTCTAAGGGGTGTGCAATAAGGCATGGTCCTTATTTCTTAGAGGTCCTTAGTCTCCCACACCTAGCGGAGTATTGAATCTAGGGGTTTTTTATGTCTACCAAGTCATTCAATAGATGAGTTGCACACTTGGAGCACGTAGTGCATCCTAAAGGACATGTCACAGAAGAAAATGGAAAGAGGCAAGTGGCACCCTTGGAGCACGTAGTTTGTCTTGAATGGCACATCGCACAAGGGAAACAAAATGAGGCGAGTGGCACCCTTGGGGCACCTAGTGCGTCCTGAAGGGAATGTCATGTTGTTAACTAATAAGTGAATAAACCTACATGGCCTTAGAACAAATGATGTGATAAGAAAGATTTAAAAACAAATTGCCTAATAATAATGTCGCCCAACCTCTCAAATTAAAATCTAGGTCTAAGTGATACTTGTGGTAAAAAAAGAATAATAATAATCATCATTAAACATGTGACGAAAAGGGGGTAATAAATTCGATTAATTTATTAAAATCAAATTGTTTTGAGACATCAAAATTTTAAAAGGGAATTGATTGTTTTTCTACATATGCTAATTAAAATTTATTAATTAAAAGGGAAGAGGGGTAAAAGGTTATTTTCTAGACTTGCTAATTTGAATTTTAGATAAAAAGGGGATAAGAGGGAAACTTAAAAAGAATTGTGAAACTAAGGGAAAAAGGGGGAAACATAAAGAAAAAGGGAAACATAAAGAAAACGGGAAACATAAAGAAAACGGGAAACATAAGGGAAAAGATGAATGAAAAACTTAGTAAGGAATATTTCCTTTAAGAACTTTCTAAATTGAACTCAACTAGGAATTTAGTAAGGGTGTAAGTTGTTAAAATGTGTAAGGGAATATGGGGACACCTAGGAGCGATTCTAGGAATGATTTTAGATGGGTGAGGAAAATAGGAGTAAATAATTAATTAATGAAATTAATTTCTGGTGCAACTAAGGGGATGGGTGACGTGTGTAAGGGGGAGGATTTTTCTAATTAATTTATCAAAAAATAAATTAAATGGGAATTTGGGAAAGAAATCACTTAGAAACTCTATATAAAGGATGGCGGAGGGGGATTATGGATCTCTTCTTCATGCGTAATGTTACGCTGCATAATGTTTGACTTGACTGACTTATCTTGTGGGAGTTGGGATACCCAACTCGATGATGAGTGGTAGCTCAGCCTTGCGAGGTGAGATGGGAGCTAGTTGTTCTCTAGTTAGTGTGTGTGGCCCCTTTGTGGCTCGAGGGGCTAAGGGGGAAGAAGATTACCCCTAGCATTGGATGGGAGGTACCGGTAAAGGCACATCGCTCGACAAGCGAGAGATGGATGGAGCACATGGCACAATGACTCAGAGATGTCACCTTGGGCTACGATATGCATTCTTTTATTTTGAATGATAGATTAATATTGATCTTTCGCTTCCATGACTGTACTTCTATTGTATAAAAAAAAAATGTGTTTAATCAACATTTTTAATCGAGAACTAAAGGTCGTCATAGCTTTACGCTCGCTGCATTGCATTGAATATCTTGGCACCAATCCCTAATTTCTATGAGTGTTTTGCTTGTTTTAATGACTTTTATGATGCGATTGTGCTTTATCTTTCGACCTCATCCCTAGATCATTAGTCCACACCTGGGCAGTCGGTTAGGAGCTGGATTAAAGGTCGTCACTTCGGTGTTAATATACTTATAGATCTTAATGCCCTGCTTTACTATGTGTGGATGATGAGAGAAGGAGAGTGTTTCCTAGTTGTCCACCCCTGTTGATTGTTCCTGGTTGAGTGATTATCTTGCGCCTTGTTGTGATTGATTACCCATGTGATTTATTATCCTCTCCCTCCACGAACCACTTATGATCCTCTACATTTTGGTCTCTGCATTTTGATGCATTTATTGGCGAATTATCTCTGTGTTTTCCATACATTTTCTAGCAATTTAAGTTTGTGTTTGATACATTTCCTGGTGAATTTACTGTGTGTTTTTTTTTATACATCTATTCTACCAATTAAATATGTTATTTATTACTTTGGATGACGAAGTTTGCTCTACCTCTGGCCACATTGGACTACGTTTTAATTCTTTTTACCATGTGTTATGAATTGTACTTTATACCTACGTTTTCATACTTCTGGCTTGCGTTCTTCCTCTTCAATATAACTTATATTCTTGGCGGATTTACCTATTCTTTTGATATGATTTAAAGGCTAATTTACCTATCATTTAACACATTTAGGCTGTGATTTACCATTTTCATTATTGATATATTTTGAAGGCAAATTTCCCTACATTTTTCATGCTTCTGACTTGTGTTTGTTTTTCTCTGCAAATTATATTACATTGATGGAGAATTAACTCAATGCCATTCTTATGTTAAAACTCAACATTTTATAATACCTTGACAGCGATTGATACTATAATTGTTATGACAATTGATACCTTGATACTGTGAATTTTTATGATTGTGATTTCACTGACAAATCGCCTTGACAACAATTTTACATATTGCACCATAGCGATTATATATTTCTCTAATCGTTCATATTTATATATTTGTTGTACTACTGTAATATTTGCTAATAGTGATTTTATACTTATCGTAAGTCAACGAATTTGTAATTCTGGTTAAGGTCATTTAGTAGAGTTCTTTTTAGTTTCCATGATTATTATTCACAGTGATTTCCTGTAGTGAATGGTCGATGTGTATTCTTAGTGAACATCGTGCCAAGTATTCCTTTGGAAAACCACTTATTTACAGTGATTGGTAATCCCTTGAACGACGTGACTTGTAACTCTTTTGGATAGAAATGTACCTACAGTGAATTGGGTAGTGTTCCTGGTGGTTGACAACATTATTCTGACAGTGATTCATTGCGATGCTAGATGACAACGATTGTATTTAATGACTATAAATTTATTTTTAAGGGACAAAATTTTATAATTAAAGACATCATTTGAATTAGCAATTACACTGACAACGAATTGATTTCATTTCAGACACATTTACGGTTGTCATAGCTTTATGCTCGCTCCATTGCATTGAATCCCTTGGCACCAATCCCTCATTGCTATGATTGTTCTGTTTGTTTTAATGACTTTTATGAGGAGATTGTGCTTTATATTTTGACCTCATCCCTATATCATCATTCCACGCCTAAGCAGTCAGATAGGAGCCAGAATGACGATCATCACTTTGGTGTTCATATACCTATAAATCATAATACCCTATTTTTCTATGCGTGGATGATGAGTGAAGGATAGTGTTTCCCAGTTGTCTACCCTTGCTGATTGTTCCTAATTGAGTGATGGTCTTGCACCTTGTGGCGATTGATTACCTCTGCGATTTTTTATCCTCTCCCTCAACGAACCACTTATGATCCTCTACATTTTGGTCTCCCCGTTTTGATGCATTTCCTGGTGAAGTATCTATGTGTTTTCCATACATTTCCTGGCAATTAAAGTCTGTGTTTGATACATTTCCTAGTGAATTTATTGTGTGATTTTTTTTATACATCTTGTCTGCCAATTAACTCTATGATTTATTACTTTGGATGACGAAGATTACTCTGCCTCTAGCCACACTAGATTGGGTTTTAATTATTTTTACTCTACGTTCCGAATTGTACTTTATACCTATGTCTTCATACTTCTGGCTTGCGTTTTTCCTCTGCAATATAACTTACATTCTTGGTGAATTTCCCTATGATTTTAATATGTTTTAAAGGAGAACTTACCTAGATTTTAACACATCTAGCCTGTGATTTACCCTTTGCATGATTGATATATTTTGAAGGTGAATTGCCCTACATTTTTTATGCTTCTGACTTGCGTATTTTTTTCTCTAGAAATTATATTACATTGATGGCGAATTAACTCAGGGCCATTCTTATGATAAAACTCAACATTTTATGATACCTTGGCAACGATTGATACTGTATTTGATACGACAATTGATACCTTGATACTGCATATTTTTATGACAACGATTTCGTTGACAGTTCACCTTGATAACGATTTTACATATTGCACCATAGTGATTCTATATTTCTCTAATCGTTCATATTTATATAATTTTTGTACTACAACGATTGTACAACTATAATATTTGCCAATAGCGATTTTATACGTATCGTAAGTCAACGAATTTGTAATTATGGTGAAGGTCATTTAGTAGATCTTTTTTTTAGTTTCCATGATTGTTATTCACAACGATTTCCTGTAGTGAAGGGTTGGCATGTATGGTTAGTGAACAACCTACCAAGTATTCCTTTGGACAACCACTTATTTATGATGATTGATAATTCCTTGAACAATGTGCCTTGTAACTCTTTTGGATAGCAACATACTTACAATGAATTGGGTAGTGTTCCTGGTGGTTGAAAACAATATTCTGGCAACGATTCAGTGTGATGCTAGGTTACAATGATTGTATTTAATGACAATAAATTTATTTTTAGGGGACAACATTTTATAATTAAAGACAACATTTGAATTAGAAATTACACTGACAACAAATTGGTTTCATATCAGACAAAGTCCTTACTTTAATATCAGCATCTAAGGGATAACAATAATAATCTCAACATTTTTATTATCCTGTTAACTCAACATTTTCCGGTATTTACAAGACTGCAAAACCATACCTCATTTAGACAGCAGTAGAGAATCAAATTAATTCAGCACAGGCCTTCAAAGGGCAACAAATTTATACTTAAAAGATAGCAATTCATATTGATAGCAATTTAATGACTGTAATAGATCCCTTGCTATGATTATAATGATAGTGATTGAATGATTGCGATATATCTAGTATTGATATAATGACAGTGATCATAATGATAACAATTGATGAATGCATTACATCCCTAGTTATGTCCCTTGTGATACTATTTTTTCCATATCCTTGACTGTGATTTACATACCTAGATAGAATTTTTATATTGTGACACAATTTATATGTTGGAAAACGTTCGTATATTGATGTTGTTAGGTTAATACAACCCTTCATATGATGATATAAATGATCTAGTAGACAACCATCTCTTATAGTGTTTCACTTTAAAAGATATCCCTTTCGGTTTTGAAAAGGGGGTTTTACTTGTTTTAAAAGGTTGTTCCTATTGTGTTTCAGTCGAAAGATAGTGAAATCCTCCTTAGGAAATTCTCATCCGATGTTGGAATTGAAAAATAGTTGCACTAAGCTAATTGTTTTGATAACGATTAATTTAAGGTGTACAGAGTGATGTTTGTTGCAATAGAATTCGTTATGCCAAGAATTTAATTGGTTGTAGGAATGTTATAGTCTCCAGGTTTCCACTCATATTGTGGACTAGTCGATTGGGGGCTTGGTTTAGTTGTCTTGTGGTTCGACAGTGCATTCGATCTCGTAGCACGTTTGTTTTTCTTAAGTCGTCGGTCCATATAGGTTATGTTGCGCCAGGGATATTGTCACACCTATCGCTTGGGGACAGCATGATCCCTAATGAGGGGATCATTGAGCGCCTTAATGGAATGAGGCGAATGATAAATAGGCCAAAGTCTGTGCTTTCCATGGTGGGAGTTTGTTCTGATAAGGCCATTGTGTTGGGATTTTGTATGTTGTCCTTAGACGATAGGTGTCGTCGTGTGGTGTCTTGGGTGGGAAATCATTTCTTCTTTTGATATATGAATGTTTCACCTAGTTGCTCGATGTGCTAGTGTTTAGAGTCGTTGTTGTCTATTGCCTATTCTACGAGTGTGGTGCTCACCATCAGATGTGTTGTTTAACTATAATTGTTGTTGTCATCCTGTTTAAAAAAAATATATTAAAGGAAAAAAAAAATGCACTTTTCTCTTCGATTGGAGTCTTAATGAACGGGGTTGTTACATTATTTTCTATTGTATACTAATATGTCATATTATTTTCTATTATCTCTCTTAAGTTACTTTTTAAATTTTTGATAACATTATAATTTATTATCTTAGTCTTTGCACTAGGTTATATAGTTCCCAAATTTTTTTTCTACCACATAATTCACTACTTTGTGTCTATATGTTTTTAGTGTATTTCCTTATGCTGATACAAAGAGATATTAGATTAATTGTTCTTCTTAATAGCCGGCATCATAACTTCACAACCTGATTTTCTCTTCGTGTTATCTTAGATGAATGAAATGGGTGTTTCGACCCTAGACATGTGCCCTTGTTTGAAGACTCCCTTATACTCCTAGATTAAATTCCAAGTAATATATTAGTATCCTTTCTTGAATGTATTTTCTTGCACATGAACACACTTCCCCTATTCTCATAGCTTGTTGTTCCTTTACTTTTGAATCTCCACTTTTGAAGTCACTTTTGCATTCTATCATTAGTTGTCGAAGATTACGCAAATGAATATATATCATTTCTAAGTTAAAGAGATGACCCTTGCTAATGTTAATCATAAAACCAATGATATCTTGCATGCCATTTAAATCCCAAGTTTATTATTTTAACTATATTGATGCTTCTTGTTAAATAGTTTTAGTAGATATGCAAAGTATACTAAATGTATTGTGTTTTTGTTAATGAAATATCATCCACATTGTTTTACAACAACATATCTATATTTAGAATGAGAATACATAGAAACATTCATTTATATCATTAAAATGTTAACATACAACATTTTATATAGCAAATATTAACCTTGAACATAGTTTCCAAAAATATATTTATAACAAATTGTATATTTAAAATTTTAACACACTACATTTTATATACCCAATCTTAACCTTGAACATAGTATCAAAAATATATTTATAATAAATTGATTATTCAAAAAATATTAATAAGGAAACAAATCCAATATTTATAATTAATTAGAAGAGACAATATTTACATATACATTTTTATTGGGTAGAGAGCATTCTATAGTTTAATATTTACATATACATTTTCAATACTTATTGGGTAGTGAGCACTCTATAGTTTAATATTGAGATATACATTTTGAATACTTATTGGGTAGATAGCACTCAATGGTTTAATATTTACATATACATTTTGAATATTTATTGGGTAGAGAGCACTCCATAGTTTAATATTTACATATACATTTTGAATACGTACTCGATAGAGAGCACTTTATAGTTTAATATTTACATATATATTTTGAATATTCACTGGGTAGAGAGAAATCTATAGTTTAATATGGACAAGGTTGTCATATACATATATAACATTAAAAATAATACTGTTTTTCTCAATATAAAGGAGATTGGGTTTTTTCTTGTAACAACCTCATATTACGCCTAAGAAAAGTTGGAGCACAAAGGTAATTTGTTTTTCAATTAAGAATTCAACATCAACACTTGATCATGACAATTCCTATTCACTAATCATAATTAAGGCAATAACCGTTACTCATCATGGAAATCAATAACGTCACAATCAACGCGTCAACGAAGGATAATGATCCATAAAAATGCATGGCATGGAAGATTAGCACATCATATAATCTTGAAGCAAATTACAACAACATTCAATTAGATAAAGATTATAAAATGACTACCAGCCCAACCTACCTTGCAAGGTTAGGACCTCCAAGACACATAAGCAACGCTCAAGACCAAGTTCCAATTGATTTTAGCCATAAAGGTCTGAGGGCTGGCCACTGTTCTGAAGAAGAAGGAGGTGTCTACATCCCACTAATCACAATCAAGTACCAACTAACTATGTTAAATCAACAACGTCATCAATAAGAAAATTCATCAATCCCTCAGTCGTAATCCGCAATTAAACATGGTGCACGAATAATCAATTGCATAACACATCATAGACCCTATTAAATACAAGGTGCAATATCATTTATTATTTACATTCGAGGCACAATCCCAATCGCAAATGCAATCATCCATCTTAATAAATTTTCATTTCTCACAAGAAGACTATTATTTAAAACCATACATTACATTAATATTCAGTGCACGCAAACAGTCTAATTACTCAACTAGTCATACATCACATTACAAAATTGTGCGCGAGTATTCTATTCAATCAATCCATCATTTATACATCAACAATTCAAGACACACGATATATCGACCTTATTCACAAGGCGCAAGAGAATAAAATTAATGAATCATTCTCATGACAACATTATTCTAAGGGTGCGAGTATAATAAACTTTATTTTTCAAGATGCCCGTAGGAACTAATTACTGAATTTAAGCTTAATCAACATTAGTTCATTTCCAAGATACAACATATTATTCTATCACAATCAAAATCTTCAGCGATAAGGAACTGCATGAGAAGGAGGTTATCACATACAGAGTAATGAATCAGGCACATAATTGTAGTCCAAGCTCAAGTAGCTTAACTATTCATTCCATATTTAGGCTATCTTCTAGGAGGGTGTAAGGAGAAGTTGATCTACAATTTCATTAAGAGAACCCCAGAAGATCAATGGCTTAATCTAACACCACTTTTCATTATGAATCCATTTAAAAACCAATGAAGGTCATTTATAAATAACAATCATTAAATCATTTAATAATTAATGAGAATCATTTAAAAACTAATGACAATCATTTATAAAAGGATAGACTAGACACTTCATATACTAACTTGCAATTACACCAGGTTCTAAACAACAAATCACATGTCTAAATGAAAATAACTATTGAAATCAAGTAAAAAGGGGTGATATCACTAAGATTATTATTAAATACAAATTATGGGACCGAGGCCCAATTTTCAGTCTTATTAAGAATCATTCAAGCCACAGGCTCTCATATGAAATCCCAACGCAAACTCAACACTCAATACCAAACACAAAGAGCAAGGAGGAGATCCCATAGGTCTATTTATTGTGCAATACACATCAACAGAGGTAAGATACCAAAGGATGGATTTATGCTAGGCAATGAAAACCAAAATTTGCTTAGTAAAGACAACAAAAATTGCAAAGCAATAAAGAGGTAATTTCGTTGTACAAGAAATGGATTTGTTGGGCAATTAAAAATGAAATTGCAAAGAGTAAAACACAATAATCGCAGAGCAATCAAGAGGAATTTTCATTGTATAAGAAATGGATTTGTTCGACAAATGAAAAAAAAAATGTAGAGGCTAAAAACAACATCAATCGCAGAGAAATGAAGAGGAATTTTCGTTGTACAACCAATGGATTTGTTGGGAAAATTAAAAAAGAATTGCAGAGAGCAAAAGCAACATTAATTGTCGAGAAGTGAAGAGGAATTTTCGATGTACAAGCAATGGATTTTCTCGGTAAATTAAAAATTAATTGCAGAGAGTAAAAACAACATTAATCGCAGAGCAATGAAGAGGAATTTTTCATTGTACAAGAAACGGATTTGTCAGACAAATTAAAATGAATTGTAGAGAGTAAAAATAACATTAATCGCAGAGAAATAAAATGTTTTGTGAACTGGAGAGACATCCCAAAAATTGTTGTGTGGAAGAATGAATTTGCAAAGAATAAATCAAAATAATCGCAGACGCTAAGGAGGGAATAAACGCCCAAGTGATAATTTCTTGTTGGGCAGAGAAATGATCCTACACTTATTATCTATGCACAAAAAAGTAGAGCATTTGAATCTAAATCTTTAACATCGAAGTGAAAGACAGTCGATTCGTCTCCTGGATGACTGCTCAGACATAGACTAATAACTTAAAAATATAAACGAAGAGAATATAAAAACACAATTTTTTTTGTATTAAAAACAATAAAAAAAAAAGCGTAGAGAAGAATGTGCAATCGCAGAGGAAGACTTTGTTGGAGAGTAAGAAATTGTGGGTAAGGATGAGAAGAACTTTTAAATCAGCTCTACATCAAAAGGATGGCATTGAAATCGTTTTTAGGACAGAGATAAAATTTGTGTGTGAAGGTGCCAAAAAATCAGATGTAACCACTAAATCAGAGAGTGGGTTTTACCCAGGAGGAAATGAGTTAGATAAGCAAGGATCATTCCAATAAATTGCAAGAAAGGGTTTTCCAGGGAGAAAATGAGACAATAGCGCAATGATGAAAGCATAAGACAGGGAAAACTTCTCATGGAGGAATGAATACAAAGATGGGATTACTGCAACGATATGATTAATTAAATCTTAGTAAAAATATAAGGCCTTGAATAAAATTTCCCAAGAATGTGTATGCAATAGAAATTAACTACATTTAAATTGAAATTTCATGAGTAAAATCTCAGTTTAGGATTACCATAACCGGAGAGAAGAGTCTAAGGTTGTTATTCCATGCTTGTTCTCCCTCCTATATCTCACTTGCTAACTGTGAAGACCTCACTGGTACCTCCCAGCCAATGCTAGGGGTACTCTTCTCTCCCTTGAGCCCCACAAGAAACAAAGGGGCCACACACACAATATCGGAGAATGTTAGCTCTGAGCTCACCTTGTAAAGTCGAGCTACCACTCGTTACCCGAGCTAGTTATCCCAACTCCCACAAAAAAACTCAGTCAAGATAAAATTCAGTAGCATAATGTTACGCAAGCCAGATGTGTCGATACTCCTCCTCCGCCATACTTTTTATAGAGTTTTATTAGTCATTTGTTTCTCAAAACCCTCATTATATTATTTTTATTAAATTTAATTAGGATAAACCTCCCCCATACACATGTCACCCAATCCCTTAGTTGCAGCAGAAAATCAATTTATTAATTAATTAAATTTGTCTATTTCCCTCACTCACCTAAAATTGTTCCTAAAATGCTCCTCGGTGTCCCTTTATTCTCTTATATTTCTTAAATGACTTACGCCTTACTTAATTCCTAGTGGAGTTCATAAATAGAAATTTCCAAAGCCTAGATTCCTTACTAAGTTAGACATTCTCATTTTTCTTTAAGTTTCCCCCTTTTCTTTAAGTTTCCGTCTTTCTTAAAGTTTCCCCTTTTTATAACAAAGTTTAGAATTAACAGGTTTAGACAAAAACAACCAAATACCCATTTCATTAATTAAACTTTTATTAAAATTTTCACTTTAATTATTAATGTTTGAATTTTCTTTACCCCCTTCCTGTTATATGTCTATTTTTTTACTTTTTTTGTTCTAAGGTTCTACAGAGACCTAGGTTTTCAGTTCACTAGGCTTGGCGACAGTTCTTAACAAAAAAATTATTTATTAAACTTCACTTATCACATCATTCATTTTAAGGCTTACGAGGTCCTAAGCAGGCATAGTTTTCTAGACACTAGCTTTATTAACTTACCAGTTAAAATCGTGATGTGCCCTTCAGGACGCACAACGTGCTCCAAGGGTTCCACTCACCTCTTTATGTTTTCTTTGTGTGTCGTGCCCTTCATGACGTACTATGTGCTCAAAGGGTGTCACTCGCCTCTTGACTGAATTTGGTAGATGCAAAACCCCTGGAGTCAATACTTTGTGAGGTGATCTTGTGGGACACTAAGGGTCTCTAAGGAATAAGGACAATGCCTTATTGTGTAGACCTTAGAATCATTGTGAGCAACTGTCAGAGTCTTCCCTCACGACATCATGGGTCTTCTCGAACTAGGTAATCGTTAACCTATAGTACGAGCCATGATAGGAGTGCTAGTAGGTTGTGGTAGGGTTGCTACCACACCTCTCCCTCAATATCTCTAGTTGTCATGTGTAACCCCTTTATTCTAAATGTTAGTTTGGTCGGCAAGCTATCATTAGCCTGCATCCATCAACGAATCATGTGAGCAATAACAATCAACATCATAATATCTAATCATATGTACATATGTCACATCAACAACATTCAAAACCTAACAGTCCACTCCGTGACTCGATCTAGAGTCCACAGAGTTTCATCATTCCCTCGGCATCCTCAACGTCCAAAGTCCTGCACACTCAGGAGAATCTAGCCAATAACACATGTCGATGTAAATACAACAAAAATAACATATGATCAAATCCACAATATCTCATAATCATAATCAAGTCAACCAATCGTATAAATAACCGGATCACTTGCACGCACGTGTCCTAAAAGAATAAGTCTGCTCAATGCATGCAAGTGTCCTCAAAGAATAAGGCTGCTCAGTGCACGCAAGAGTGGGATGTTACATTTCTAGACATCCATTGGAACAATACACAGAAGATTAGCATGGCCTTTGCTTAAAGATGACATGTACAAATTGACAAATGGTCCAAATTTTTGTCAATTGGGTTTAACTTAGATGATTGGGAGGAATGATTGTTATCTTCTACACCCTAATTCAATTCTCATAAATGACATGTTCAACTCATATTGAGTATATTGTTGTAATGGCTTCCAAACTTATTTCACTATATATATATATTAGAAAGTTGCCTTTATTCAATTGAATAACAAAGAACTACTTAAATACTAGATTGAAACATACATATATAACATTATAAATAATAAATAATACATATATAACATTATAAATAATAAATAAAATTAAAAAAAAAAATTACATTTTTTAACAATTCGTTGGAGGGATAAGTTTACGGGTCAACATCTCCCATGGCAACCCGATCCCTACCCAAAAGCAGCCCAAAAAGGAGTGGCCTCGACCATTATCTAGCTCGAGCAACGGCGATGGCCCTTCTCCTTAGCAGGGGATTAATTGTACAGGCACCAGGAGAGAGGCGACTTCCGAGCTCACGAGGGTCTCCTTGACAGCATCTATCAAAATTCTCAGACGGCGCGGTGGATCGACTCCAACACGGGACCTGCTTCAAGAACTTTCCAAGGGTGGTGGCGGCTAGGGTAAACCCTAGCCTGCTTCAAGAACTTTCCAAGGGTGGTGGCGGCTAGGGTAAACCCTAGCTCGGCCACATCGATGCATCTCATTGCAATGAATTCTCTAAAGTTAATAAGTGGTCTAATCTTAATAAAGATATTTCTGTCGTTAAGATGGTTTCAATATCAAATAATTATTATGAAAGCAGGTTAGAAATTTAAAAATGATTAACACAATATGGTTTCAATATTAAATAATTACTATGAAACCAGGTTAGAAATTTAGAAATTAAAATGATTAACAATTTCTGAATAGCATTTGTTTCGGAAGGAAATTCGTAATGTAGTGGCAAATTAACAAGAAAGTACGAAAGTAGGTTAGAAATTTAAAAATATTAACAATTTCTTAAAAGATAAAAAATTATTAACAATTTCTGAAGGTCATTTGTTTCCTAAGGAAATTCGTAATGTAGTGGCAAATTAACAAGAAAGACACGGAAATATGTTTTTGGTTGTTAAGACTGTAATTTTATAATTAGTATTCATTTTATATTCACAGAAATAAATTTTATAATTAGTATTGATTTTATATTCACAGAAATAAAACAGATCATAACAATTCTGTTATAACTTGACGTTGACTTTGAGGCAAAGTGTTAGGGCGAAGTTCCTCTAAAAACATCAAAAGAATTTTAGGGCTTCCTTCTGAGTATCTGTTATCCTTACTTGCATGTGTTTTGATGAGTAATCTAGAACTCTCTGTTCCCGTTGAATACTTTCGGCAAAAAAAACAGTTTAGAAATTTGTGATCTTTTCCAACTCTTTAGTCAAAAGAAAGTTTAGAATTTTGTGAGCAAGGGAGTTATGATCCTTTCAACTATTTGTTAAGATTTTTTTATAAAGAGAAGAGAAATCTCATAGTAATTTTTTTTCTATAATATAGTGTATAAATTTTTAGGGACAAAGACCATAAGGATAATAATAAATAGGAATTTGGGACACTCGGGATCCTTTTTTGGAATTGTCGTGGCTTTCCATAGCGAAAGCTCCTATGAGAAGTTGAATCTTGAGTGATATTGATATTATCTGTCTAGGTGAAACTTGGGAGCATGAGGAGTCTAAGGTCCCTTACATAGAAAGATTTGTCTTGTGGTCGGTATGGAACAAAAAATCCCACCATAAAGGTATAGGAGGCATAGCTTGTTACATTAGAAATAGTGTTTCTCCTCACATTCAACTTCATAAGATAGACCCTCTCAATTAGTGCATTTGGATAGAAATTTCACACACCAATGCTAAGAATATGTATATAGCAATTTGCTATTTGCACCTATTAATTCTACTTTTTATAAGAAAAACAATATAGATAACAATTTTCCCTATAATAATTTAGAACAAGATATTTATATTTTGAAAAATGAAGGCAATATTCTCCTGCTAGGAGACTTTAATGCTAGGAATGCAACTAGAAACAATCTACTCTTTTAAGTATTGACTCCAACCATAATCATTTATGGCTAGATGAAGACCTTGTTTTATCTAATAGCTACAAACCAAGCCCTAAAGACCTAATTCATAATTTATTTGGTACTGAGTTGGTCAAGCTTTGCAACTCTCAAGACCTAATAATTTGCAATGGAGTAACGAAGTGGCTAAAATCCAACCAAGTGACTTGTATTCATGGGTTAGGTAGTAGTGTTGTAGATTATGTGATATCAGATATCCCCATTTCCTACCAAATAGAAACTTTTGACCTTTTAAATGACCATAAGCCTGACTCTGATCATAAACTTTTAACCCTTACTCTAAAATTTTGCATGCATAGGAGCACCATTGAAGTGAATTCTGATAATCAAAGGAATTTGTGCTTTCACACAAGTAAAATTGACATTTTCTTAAAGGATTAAAATACTAAATTAAATCTTCTAACTTATAAGGACAACATTGAAGAACTCTATCATAATTTTACAACTACCCTTTCCACTTCTATTAACAAGTTCCCTTTCAAGGTGTCCTATAAAAAGAATAATAGAACAACCAATCCTTGATATGATAAAGAATGTAAAATTGCTAGTAATTAGGGATGCTTCTAATGAGTCCTTAAAACTCGATAATATCAATATGTACAAAGCCCTAATTAAAATGAAACACATGTACTATATCAATAAAAGGCAAGAGAAACTTTCAAAACTATATAAGTTGGATCCTAAGAAGTTCTGGAGTCAAATTCTAAAACACACTATTAAAGAAAATAATAGGATTCCCTTAAGGGACTGAAATTCCTACCTTAAAAGTCTTTACGAGTTCCCTAATTCCATGGAAAGCATTTCTATTGTCCCTACAAAGGAAGAATTATTTTCTTTAGATGACATAGAGTTTGGGGTGAAGTGACTTGCAAATGGGAAAGCTAAGGACATTGAATGCTACCAAGATGAAATTTTTATAATCAAAGGGTCGACCCTTATCCCTCACATGCACAAGCTCTTCAATTTAGTAGTCAACTAGGGATTCCCTAAACCTTAGACGCAAAGCCTCATTGTTCCTATTTTTAAAAATGGGGATAGAAACATTCTCTCTAATTATATAACCATTATGATTAGCCTGATTTTAGCCAAACTCTATGGAATTATTTTGGAAAAGAAAATTAGCCTTTGGCTAGAAAGTCACAGTAAAAGAGCTAAAGGCCAGGTTGGCTTTAGAAGATATCATTCAACTATGGACCATATTTTTACTTTTAGTATCATTGTAGAGGAGTTCTGCAATACTAAAACCAACTCCTTTTTGTTGTTTTGTTGACTTTAGAAAAGTTTTTGACATGGTTCCTAGGAAAAACCTTTGGAATAGGTTGGAATAGATAAAAGTTCCTCTAGAATGAGGGTTGTTGCAGTAAGGATGTATGATAACATTGTTTCTAAGTTTAAAAACACCGAGGGATGGTCAAAAGATATTAACTATGATCTCGGAGTCAAACAAGGTTGTCCCTTGTCCCCTACCCTCTTTGGAATATACATTGACAAGTTAGAAGATTTCTTGGAAAAAACAGGTTGTGTCAGCCTTACTCTCACTAGTATAGTCATCAATCTTCTTCTTTATGATGATGATATCGTTCTTATGGAAAGGAGTCCCCATGATCTTGAAAACCAACTAAGAATCCTCAAGGATTTTTGCTCCAATATGGGTATGCCTGTTAATACTGATAAGACTAAGGTCATGATTATTAAATCCAATAAGATCTCGTATGATACCTTAATATATGACAAAAACAACTTGGAGGAAGTAACTTCATACAAATATCTTGGAATTGATCTTCACCACAAGCTCAATTGGTATTATAGCATTGAGAAAAGGATTATTAGGGGATGGAAAGATTATTATGGGCTTGAAAACAATTGTAAATGAGCTAATCTTTGGAGTTGGGATAAGAAGAAACTTCTCTTTGAGACTCTGGTTACACATGTTATTATTTATGGATGTGAATTCTGGGGCTGTAGTATCTCTCGTGAATCCTGGAGAAACATAGAGCAGACACAAAATAATTTTATAACCTATAATCTCAAAATTAAAGGAAATGCACCCTATCTCATCCTCAACTTATAAAAAAACCTCTCCCCCATTAAGAGCATGGATATGACTAGATACATAATGTATAAGAACAAGTTAAATAACATGGAAGACAAGAACATTCCTAAAATTGCTTTAAAACTAAGTCATAACCACCATCAACTCAAGAGAGGATGGCATAAAGATGTACAGTCTTGGCTAAACTATTGGGGAATCATGGAAGACACCATTTTGCAGAATAAAGATACTATTAAAAAAAACGTCAAATCAAAATTTAAGGAGAAAATCTCGTGTGATAAAGAGTTAGATGAAAAACAAAAATTAAGGCATTATAAGGATGCAATCAACCATGATCTAGAAGATCAAAATTGTCTATCTATTTTTCCAAGTGTAAAGAGAAAAATAAGAATTGTTAAGATAAGAACAAATTCTCACGAGCTCCTTAGTGAAATTGGGCATTGGTCAATTCCTAAAATGCCACGGGATGAAAGAGCGTGTCACCTTTGTGACACTAAGAAGGTTGAAGATGAAAAACACTTTCTTTTAGATTGTCCATACTATACCGATATTAGATCTTATTTTCAAAATATTTGTCACACTACCAACCTTCCTAACCTCTTAATTCAAAAAAAGTATGGTGATCTCGAAAAGCTTCTCTTAATGCTTTTCGAGCACAGAAACAAAATTTGAAAGAATGGAAAGTAATCACTTACCCTCTTAAGGTCCGATAGACCAATTTTATCTTAGTGGACATTCATCATGATTATCATCATCATATATATATATATTAAAAAACAAACACCCTTAAAAAAAATTGAAAAAATCATTCAACATCAATGTTTTAAACCCCTAAAGATTTGCAAATATTGAAAAAGACATTCCAACTTCTATGTTTTAAACCCCTAAAGATTTGCAAATAATTAAGAGAATTTTTTTTTTATAGGTAAACATTAGGACAAGGTATTGCACATCACTGAATCGAGACATTCAAGTATTAAAAGCGTCGACTTATGGTGTGGTGGTTGGGTTCAGTTTAAGGAAATTGGTTCTTATTTTTTTTTTTTTTTTATGACAACGTTTAGAGATTTTATATTAGTTGTGGGCTAGCCACTAATTGGTTACAAACTGGCAGGGCTTCACTGAGCTGCTGCCTACTCTAAGCTAAAATGCAATGCTGTAAATGCCAGGCTCACATAACACCCCCAAAACCAGTTCAGAAACCTGAAACCAGACTTATTTAAAGCCTTGGCTTCTATACAAAATGCCAAGATACTTGATCAAGATGCTATAGATCAAGATGCTACAGAAATCCCTACGGATCAAGATGATACAGATCAAGAAGCTAACTAATTTTTGGGGCCTTCCCCCCATTCGATGTTTAATTTGGACAATTTGCCTTCCAGTTGGCCGATTCTTTCCTCAAATTCATCTTTGGGCCTTTTCAGCTCCTGGTGAAGCTTGCCAAGCTCCTCTGTGAATCCAATTTTAACTGTAGTGATGTCCTGCTCCAATTGTTCCAATCTCCTGCCTGCTTCTGTGTCTAAATTCTCCAGAAAGTCAAGTTGATACTGGAGTGTCTTCTTCCGTTTCTCCAACGTATCATCAAGTTGCTTCAATCGCTCCTCTACAGTAAGATTCTGGCTGGAACTTGTGGCCATCTCTTCTTCTCTTGCTCTCGTGCTCTGAAACCTCTCCTTCTACTCTATCCTCAGCTTAGAAAGGGTCTTCTCCTGGACTGAGGGCACAAGTGAATTTAAGCTTACTCTCCCTCCTTTCATCATTTCATCCATCGATGCTTTCCCCGAGAGGTATGGGGGGGTGATCTTGCTGCCTCCTTTTTGCATGTGAATCAAGTTTTTGGTTGTCGTCTGCCCGAGTTGCTTAGTCTCGTGTACCTTCATTAAATGAGTTCTGGCACTGTCTTTTCCCATCCCCTTCCTGCCACTTGTGTGGGTTTTCTTATGAGCATGAGGTCGGGTCACGGTAGATCCACCATGGAGGGATGGTCGTTTATGATCATTCGTCCTTGTGCCAGCGCAGCGCCCCTGTTTGCCTCCTCGTCCGCGTCTTTATTCAACTCTCGTAGGACATGGAACACTTGGAACGAGTCGAATCCTTTAAGGAGAGGACATATTTTGACCAGCAAGTTATTGAGTTTTGCACTTTGGGTTTCTTTAGAGTGGGCTATAGGTCGAATTAACATGCGAGAGTCTCCTATGATAATCAAGTCTTGGATTCCATTGCTTTTGGATTGGCACAGGCCTTGCCAAAGTGTCATTCCTTCGGCATGGTTGTTGGTGGCGATGCCAAGACCAATCGCGTATCTCACCATGACTTCTGCATTTGGTTTCACAATTATTCCTCCTCCTCCTCCTTGACCTGGGTTTCCCTTTGAGGCTCCGTCAAAGGACAGAATGTGGATTTTCCTTTCTCTTTTCTAGTTGTCGAATTCGCTCTTTTCTGTCCTTATTTCCCAATGCTCTTGGGTTGTATTTTTGGCTGTGCTCCCGGTTTGTTGTTCAATTTGGAATTGGTCCCTCCAAAGATCTTCTTTCTCTTCCATCTCCCTACTATAATTAGAATGACGATGAGCGCTAGCCCATTCACCAAAAAGAGATCTGATCTTTGCGCTTACTCGGGGAGCCTTCCTTTCCTTGTCTCTAAAAATTATGTTATTTCTTTCCAACCAGAGCCCCCAAAGGATGAATCTTGGGATTGCTTGCCAAAGCCTTGAGGCAATGCTTTGCTTCTTCAATTGGAATGGATAAATTTTGGTCCAGCATTGGAGGAGGGAATGAATGTCTTGGGGAAGAGGAAGTTCTTTTTGCAACCCAACTGCCAACTTCCAAACTTCTTTTGAGTAGTTATAGTTAAGGAGGAGATGATCAGAGGTTTCCTCAGCTTGTTGACACATGGGGCACCTGAAGGGGCCCTCCCAACCTTTATTTTGGAGGTTTTCCCCTGTTTGGATACTGCTGTGGCTAAGAGTCCAAAGGAACAGGTCTATTTTGGGGATGGTTTTTGTATTCTATATGGATTTCCATAGGGACGGGTTGGGTGGGACATGAGGGATGTTTTGGAAGGTAGTGTATCCCAGTGAGGTGGAGTAGGGTTTAGCATTTCTTCCCCATCCTCTCTCATCTTTCCCCTTTTTTCTTAAGGGGGCTTTCCCCTATAGGTTGAGTTTTAGAGAGCACCACTCAATTTCTAAATCTAGGGGCAGGTTGCTCACTGCCCATCCTTACCATGATCTGTGTCTGTCCGTCCCCCATGTAGAGATGTCAAAAAGCGTCTTTATATTTTGCCCATCCATCCATCTTTTTAGTCGTTGAAGTTTCTGGCTCAGTTCCAGCGGTGGATCACCGAGAATGGAGTCTTGCCAGATTTTATTTTTTTTCCCATTTCCCGGCACCCAGGTCAGATGGGGAGTGAATTGGTCGATGGATTTTCTGCAGAGATTGTAGATTGGGGACCCCTTAGTCTCTCTCCAAGGATTTTCAATGCATCTCTTCCTTGTACCTCTGAAATATTTCATACACAGGGCTTCCTTGCACCATGTTGTGTCACCGCTGACTATGTACCATAGTAGTTTTGCCCCTAGGGCCAGGTTCTGAACCTTGGTGTTTTTGAGGTTGAGTCCTCCTTCCAAGAGGGGTTTTGAGATTGTATCCCAGTTTATAAGATGAATTCTTCTGCCTATTCGCTTCCCCCTTTCCCACATAAAACTTCTCTGCATTATTTCCATTTGTTTAATTGTAGTGCTTGGAGCCAGAAGCAAATAATTTTGGTAAATGGGTACACTTGCCAGGACGGATTTGATTAGAACTATCCTCCCTGCTAAACTTAGCCAATTTTACCCCCATGAGGAAATTCTCTTCTTTAGTTTATCTAGTAAGTGGTTCCAGTTGGAGGTCCTTGGAGTCATCTTGGAGATAAATATTCCGAGGTAGGTGAAGGTCTCCCATTTGGTGTGCCCTTCCATCCCCAAAACTCTGGAAATTTCCAGCATCTCATTGGGTGTGATATTCCAGCCGTAAATTTTACTTTTTCTCTGACTTATCTCGCTTCCTGACACTGCAGCATAAGCGTCCAGCTCCTCTTTGAATCTTTTTTCTACTAATCAACTTGCCCCTCCTAGGAGCAAGATATCATCCGCAAATTGCGCGTGGTTGATTTCCTTCATGCCTTGGGATATTTTAAGTCCTTGGAGGTTGCTGCAAATTCTGGCATTTTCCAATTGGTAGCTAAGGACTGAGGCTTGAATTGCGTATAGCAGGGGCGACAGAGGACAGCCCTATCTTAAGCCCCTGGATGCTTTGAAGAAGTTTGTCACTCTTCCATTTACCATGGGGGCTATCCATGGCAAGCCTATGCAGGCTCTTATCCAATTCACAAAGGATTCGTCAAATCCAAACTTCTTCATTACCTCAAAAAGGAAATTATGATTAACTCTGTCAAAAGCATTTGCAAGGTCCAGTTTAATAATCATACATTTATCCTTCCTGCGTAGACTTGAGTGAAGAGCTTCTTGCACCAGGACTATGTTGTCTTCTATTTGCCTGCCTTTTATGAATCCTCCCTGGTTCTCTGGCACTATGAAAGGGAGGACGTTCTTCAATCTGTTTGCAATTACCTTAGTAAGAATTTTATAGCTCGTGTTACAGAGGGAGATCGGTCTAAATCGGTTGAAGTTGAGTGCTCCTTTCTCTTTTGGGATGAGTGCCAGGAAGGCTGAGTTTGTGCTTCCTCCCAGCTTGCTTCTCTCCTGTGATTTCCTTATCATTTTGGTTAAGTCTGATTTGATTATTTCCCAGCATTGCTGGAAGAATCTGGCTGTAAATCCATCCGGTCTGGGGGCTTTGTCTGGGTGCATTTGGTCCACCGCCTCTTTTATTTCTTGCTGTGAGACTTCCTCCAGAAGATTGAGGTTGATGTCATCTTTTATTAGCTTTGGAACAACTGATAAAGGGTACATTTGGGGATCTATGCTTACCTTTTCAGTTTCTGTGTAGAGAGTTTTGAATGTCTCAAAGGCTGCCTATCTGATGCCCTCCGGTTCAGAGATTGTAGTGTTTTGGACTTGGATTTTTGTCACAGCCTTGAAGTGTTTCCTTGCTTCCGCTTGCTTATGAAAGTAACTCGTGTTTCTGTCTCCTTCCTTCAGCCAAAGACTTCGAGACTTCTTCCTCCAGTAACTTTCCTCATCTCTGCAAGATTCGTGCCATTGCCTTTGAAGTTGCTCCTCCTTGAGTAAGTCCTACTGTGTGATCTCCTTATTTTCCAGGGCAAGTTGATGACTTTCTAGATGCCTTTGAGCTTCTAGTCGTAGGGTGATTGGGTCGGATTATTTTTTTGCCCATCCTTTTAGCTCAGCCTTGAGCCTTCGCAATTTTTCTTCCCAAACATAAAACGCAGAGCCATTAACTTTGCTAGTCCATACATTGGAGACTCTGCGTGGAAAATATTTGTCCTGTATCCATGCAGGGTTGAATCTGAAGGGGATGGGCCCCTGGAATTTCTCTTTCCTAAGCTCTAGGCTGATAGTCTTGTGATCAAAGGTGCTATGGGGGAGAATTTCTGAGGAGGTTATGAGTCCTAGTGTCAAGAATGAGCTATGTACAAGGAATATGTCCAAACGAGCAACAATGTGCCCCGGGCCTACCCTTTTGTTGGTCCAGGTATAGCGCCCCCTAGTTGGTTTAATGTCCATTAAGTCCCATGCTGAGATTAGGTCCTCCACCCACTCTCTGGCTGGGTCTCTTACGATAGACCCCCNGAGCTAAAGTTACGTTTAAGTCCTCACCTAAAATAATATTTTCCAGCTCATTATCTGTTAGGTAGTCTTGAAGGGTTTGCCAGCAGTCTTTTTTCTCTTCTATATGTTGTGGAACATAAATATTAAAGAGGCTTACCGTTTGTCCTGATTCCTTGTGGAGCAGTTGGGTGAATATCCAATGCATGCAAAGGTCGGAGCGGTTTAGATCTATTTTGGAATCGTTCCACAGTGTGCAGATCCCTCCTAACGCGCCTCTAGCATTGTCGACTAAACCCTGGCTGCTTCTCCATACGTTTTTTAAAACTTTTATAGACTCCTGCTGACTCATCTTGGTTTCCTGAATAAGTAGGATGTTCGTTCTCATTGCTTTGACTATATCCCTGAGAGCTTCTTCCTTCTTTTTGCTGCCTAGATCCCTACAATTCCATGATGTTATCTTCATTGGTTATTTTGTGGGGGGGAGTGACCTCCTTGGGAGGCCTTAGTTAGCTTCCTGGTTTGCCTTACTCCGATTAGTTGCTTGATGGTTGGCTGTGCGCCTTTGAGAAAATCCTTGTAAGTTTCCTGATCCCTTTCCACTTTTTTGGATTTCCTACCTGTGCCTGGCCTCTTTGGAGTGTCCCAGGCTTCACGCGTTCCATTTGTTTCATTCCCTGACGAGATCTCTCCCTCCTCGATGCCTTCATCTGCCCCATTCCTTGGAGGGGAGATGGGTTTCTCCGTTCCTTCTGCTGCTTTTGGGGTTCCTCCGATTTCCGGGATTTGATCGCCTCTTTCTTCTTCACCTTGGCCGGTGTTGCTTGGGTCCGCCATACCAGCTTCGTTTCCCAGTGGTTTGAAGATGTTTGCCGTCTCTATATTTCTAGGGTTGCCTTGATCCGAAGTTGGGTTGTCCCTTCTTGGGCCTTTGGACTTCGTTCTTCCTTTCCGGGGTTGCTGCCATCCCTCCTCCCCTGCTTTTTCTATGTGTAGGATTTTTGGGCAGTTTCTCTGGAAATGTCCATATTCATGACATCCTCTGCATTTAAACGGTAGTTGTTCATAGTCAAGTTTTTGTAGATGGTGCCATTCCCCCACCTTCAGTTTTACTGCTTTCGGCAAGCCTATTTCCAAATCAACTTCCACACAGATTATGGCACAAGAATATTGGTCTTTTGGGTCAGCTTTGTCAATGTAGTGGCCTAGTCCATTCCCGATAGCTTGCAACGACGAGGAGTTCCAGCAGTGGATTGGTAGATTTGGAAGTCTAACCCAGACCGGGACGTCTTTTGGCACTTCCGAGGCTGGATCAAAGTTTGGAGTCCACCGATTCAGATAAAGGCCCTGTGTGCCCATGAAGTATGGCCTGTTTCTTAATATGAAATCACGATCCTCCTGGGAGATGAACTCGAAGATGAAGTATCCCCTTCCAAGGGCATAGCAGGTTACACTGTTTTTTATTAATGGCCTCCAGTTCCTTTGGATCCAGTTGTCTATTGTCCTGGTTGAGGGCCAGAGCCCCATGAACTGACCTACCAGACCTCGCTATGATAAGGAGAGTGCTACCTTCATTGGTTGTTCCGGGGGGAGATTGATCTCTGGAACGTCATCCAGCCTTCTTACAAAGCTTGATGGTTCCTCTTGGATCGCTTTCTTCTTGCATGCAGTGACTAGTTTGCTGAAGGACGTGGTTGGGGAGGGAGGGGCGGCGGCTCCCCTCCGCCCTGGCTCGGCATGGTAGCAAAGGCACGAACCCTAGCTCAGATTTTTACCTCCGCGCGCATCCTCCTGTCTTTCATTTCGACTTAGTTAACGTAAGGAAATTGGTTCTTATTACATGATCTGTATAATTTAATTCTTTTGGTAAGAACTAGGCTTGAGAAATGCGTTCTCTAAAACATCTTATGAAGAGAGTTTTCATACATTACAACGTTTAAGACCAATAATCTATGTTTATTTTTCTAACTCATAATTTTATATAATTTAATTTAAATATTTGTGTGAAATTTCATTTTGTATTGAATTATAGTTTAATCTAAAGTTACTTTACTATGTAGTATGTACGGTTACTATGTAACGGTGTTGTAAACTCACCTTGCCCTCAATGGATGTCCAATATTTCAGATTTGCTATAATTTTTAATGATTAACACAATGAATAGGATGAAAATATTAACATCTAGTTCCTATTATTTTCGATAATACAGTTTAATTATAATTATGCAAACTAAAACAGCGTTAGAAAATCGAAGAGGAAGTGATACGTGCAATCTTTCGAAGGGAAAGGGAGTATAATGTGAAGACAAAGTGATGCATCACTGACATAGTATACCGTTTGAAATTAGTATTATGTTGAAACATATTTACCGTCTTCATTAAATTTTTAGAATAAGTAGAAAAACAAACATCTAATATTAGTTCTAATATTATAACTAATAAGTATAATATTAACGTAACAAATATGACAAATGAATCTAAAATACAACATTCAATGATTCCCATTTTACAATTGCTGTGTATATATTAGCTATTCAAGTTGGGCGAACACTTCACATTTTATTTACTGAATAATACAGTTGAACAGTTAAAAAGTAGTTAATAAATGTAAGATTATATTTAAGTTTAGTGTATTTTATTAGAAAAAATAAGAAATTTTATTAAAAAAACAATGTATACAATGAAATTGTAGAGAATGTTTTATGGTAATTAATAATAGTTTTATGATGTTAGTAGTGAAAATTATATGATATAATGAAGTAAAATGGTATTCAAAGGATCACTCATAATTGATAAGCTTTTTACTATATCACTAGACAAACTTTTTATTATATATATATATATATAATATTGATGAAAAAAATCAAAATTTTCAAATAACATGATATTGATAACGTTACAGTGGAGAAAATGATATATAAGTACTCCATCTTAAAGATAATTGCTTTACAATTTTCAATCAAATTCCAAGGAAAAAAAAATAATACTATTAAATTAAAATATAAAATTTATCTTTCTTAATTGCTTTACAATTTTCAATAAAATTCCAAGAAAAAAAAAAATAATACTATTAAATTAAAATATAAAATTTATCTTTCAAGAACAATACAATTTACAAACAAATCAACAACTTTTAATCTTATAGTTTTAATTTATAAAAGAAATTATATAACCAAATTTTTTAGATGCTTAATAAATATATGTATGGTGAAAAGAAAATGACAACTAATCTCACTTTGTTGGAAACCGTTACCTCTATTAACTTTTTTCTTTAGTTCACTGGAAAAACTAAAAACTAGCTTTCTTAATCTAAGTGACCTTTTTATATGTATACAAAAGCATTTAAAAATAAAAATTGTAATAATAAAGTATAAAAATAAAATGCATATTAACATTTGTATTTTGTATCAAGGCTTTATGTAGAAATAAATGGTATGACCAAATAAAAATTGTAATAATAAAGTATAAAAATAAAATGCATATTAACATTTGTATTTTCTATCAAGGATTTATGTAGAAATAAATGGTATGACCAACACTTATCATACTATAAAATTGCTAGAAAACCCATCATGGATGCTTGATGCAAGAGCACCTTTCACTTTAAGCAGTCCACATCAATAAAAAAAAAATAAAAAAATAAATTCAAGCTAGTAAATTGTAGGGAAAAATAAGTGTTGCAACTCTCATTTTTGTAACACCATTGTTGTAACACATGTTGTTGCAACACCAGTGTTGTAACAAGTTCTATAAAACCCATGATATAGATCAAGTTGTTGCAACACCATGTTGTAACACCCATGCTGAAATTCAAGTTGTTGTAACACCAGTTGTTGCAACATCAAGCGTGGTGATACTCCGTTAGAGTGTTGTGGGTTATGTGTGCCATAAATCCATGTGTATTGTAAGAATTTCATCGCAATTGGAAGGAAAACAATGTGATGGAAGGAAAATTGTTTGAAATGGGTTAAAGAAGTCAACCATTACAACTCTCTACTTCCCAATACATTTCGAAAACAATTGGGAATTTGGATAGTTATGACTACTTAGTGTCTAATGGATTTTGGTTGCAGGAAAAGAGATAATTCAGCTGCCAAGAAACATAATAAAATAAATAAATGGAAAAATAGAAAGGGGGTTAGCTTTAGGGGATTCAGATTGAAAAATGAAAAATTTAGTTGCATTGAGAGAGGCCTAGAAGAGAGGGAAAAAAAGAAGGGAGGTCTGGAGGAGAAATAGAGTAGATGAACAGACACCATTTTCAGAAATACAATGTGCAATAGTGAGCATGCCTCTAGTCAATGACTCCAAATGAAAGTTATTCTGGATTTTCCCATAATGTAATGTGACTATGAGAGACAATTTTCTCTCTGATTAATAAATGATTTTGAGTTCCTATTTTATTGGTGTTGTTTCTAATTTCCATTTTTTTATGACTCTAATTTCCTCTTAGCATTATTTAAGTTGATAAATTTATATTAACACGGATATATTTTAATAAAATACATTGTTGGTTGCAAGGTGGAAATGGACATAGATAAGGGGCTATGATTCTACAAGAGAGGGGGTGTTCGAGATTTTATGAGCAAAACGAAATGAATACAGATTATTATGAAAAGATGCTTAACATAGAATAATAGATATAGAGTATAACTTGTTTCTATTCAATAAGGAAATAAGCTAAAACTATAAAATGCAGCGGAAAACAAACTTGTTGGAATGGTGATAGCTTATCTCTGAGAAGAGATGTGATGACTGCTCTCATTCACAAGAATATGATTACAATGAGGCTCTGAAGGCCTTTTTACAATCAAAATGAATGTCAAAAAACCTATACATCCAAAATTCTAACCCGAAGAGATGAAGCCACAATTTCATGTGGGCCCCATTGGGGTAAGTTAGTACATCAACTTCCTGGGGTTGTAACATTTTCATACGATCTTTGTTTAGGCACACGATAGCCCGTTGGAAAGTTATATTCGAGAAATACACATGTTTGCATCAAAATATGACTATGTCTACTATTTGACTATGATGATCCCTAAAAACGTTGTTTAGGGCCTCAAAATGGACCGAGAAGTCAAGGACCTGAAAACTAGGAAAAAAATGTCAAAGTGGAAAAATGTCAAAATGAGCCTGTTGAAATAGGTGGGAGGCCACCAACATCCATCTGGATCAATCCTACCCCCTTAGAAAACAATGGTATTCATTGCGTTGAGTTCCCCCATCAAATGAGGAAATTTCTGTTGAATTTTTCCCTGGGTGAGCCACTTGCCTTGGTGCAAGAGTTTCCCTCCTTTGACAACTCGATAAAGTTGGATCCTTTGCTGGCGAGTACCTTTGACCTGTGTGTCCACAATACGATCACTAGATTCATGTTGTATGTAGATGGGTTTGAGATTTGTTTGTGTCAATTGCTCTTCTATATTTGAGGTTTCCAATAATGGTGGGAAATAAGGCCGAAGGAGATCCATGTTGAACATTGGGAGTAGGCCAAGGAAAGGAGGAATGTTGAGCTCAAAAGGATTGTCACCCACAACCTTGGTGATCATGTACAACCCATAAAATAATGGGTGAAGCTTCAAATGAGGCCCTATAAGGCGTTCTTTATGCAAGTGCAACCAAAATTTGTCTCCCACTTGAATCTTATGTAGCACTAGGTGTTGATGATGGTGCTTCTTATACATAAAATTGGAATTCTGTAGAATATATTGAACATGCTGGAGGATGTGTTGGGTCCGCTCAATGAACCAAGTGTCTTTGTCATCATCAGTTGGAGCAGGGAATGAGTCAGTTGAGGTGGTCCCAAGTGGTGGTGCAACATCCATGGGACCCAATGGTTGGAATCCAAACCCCACCTGAAAGGGTTGTGGTCGATTGAGCTATGCAGGGCTTGGTTGTGGAGGTTCTTGGAATTGTACATGCATAGGATATGCACGATCATTAAATTTATAACCTCAGTTTGGCCATCTATCTCGGGGTAGAAGGCCATGGATTTGGTGAGCTTGGTCTCCAACAATGACCAGAGGCTTGACCAGAATGTGCTGAAAAATCAATTGTCTCGATCTGAGACAATGTTTTGTTGGACTACAAAATGTACCCAATCTCGTTCAAAGAATATCTTGGCAGCGACCTTTGTTGTGATGCTCTTCTTGCAAGCGCCTAGAATCTCCATCTTAGAAAATCGATCAACAACCACAAAAACGCAGTTGTTTTCCCTCTTGGTAGACAGGATGCTCGACATGTAGTCCATTGAGATGGATTTCCATGGCCTTTCAGAAGTAGGAAGAGGGGCGTACATGCCCTATTTCTTAGTGGTCAGTTTGGCGATAGAGAAGATAGTGCAGAACCTGATATACTTGTTGACATCCTATCAAAGTTTTGGCTAGTAGAAATGTTTCTATAGCACTGCCACTATCGTTTCAACACCGAAATATTCTTCCACCCACGTCTAGTGGTTTTCCCAAATCATCTTCACTCGCTCTCTTGGTGGAATGTACATATGGCCCAAACGACACAACAACCCATCCTGAATATGGAAGTTAGTGACAACTGAGTTTGGGGCCAACATTTCGTAGGTGGTGGTGAAGTCTAGGTCAATCTCTTAGAGTTAGGTCCATCTAGAAGTATCGTGGTTGTGAGAGTCTAACACCATGGTGAGTTCCCTTACTGGAGGTCGATTGAGGCAATCAACGACTCGGTTGGTATTGCCTGTTTTATACTTGATGTTGAGGTGGAATTGCTTAAAATATGTGGACCACCTCTGATGGTGGTCATTCTACACTTTTCCTTGTGTCTGTATGAACTGCAGTGGCTTTATGATCAGTGTGGATGAATTTTTTCTTCCCAAGAATGTAATGTCTCCACTTGCGGTAGGCTTGCATTATGGAGTACATTTTTTTTAAATAAGTAGGGTACCTAGAAGAATCATATAATAGTGTTTCACTATGATAGGCTATGGGGTGGTCTTGTTGAGTGATAATGATACCCACAACATAATTTGAAGAATTTTTCTCGATCTCAAAGGGTTGTTGCAGGTACGGTAATGAAAGTATTGGGGATGATCACAAGCGTTTCTTCATATCCTCAAATGCTTGTTGTTGGTACCAAAAAAACACAAAATTTTCCTTACCACCTCCACTGGTTACTTGGTTGAGGGCCCATGCAATATGGGAGAATCACAACATGAACCTGCAGTATAAATTGGCAAGGACCAAGAAACTTTGAAGCTCAGTGAGTGTGGTTGGGGATGGCTAGTCAAAAATGACTTGGATCTTGGTTGGATCCACATGTACGCCATGATGATTAATGATGTATCCCAGGTAATGGATCCTCTCCCTGTTGAAAGAGAATTTTTCTAGGTTGATGTATAGCTTGTGCTACAACAGGGTGTGCAGAACCTACTAAATATGTTGCAAGTGTTCCTCCCAATTATTTCTATAGATGAGGATGTCATCCAGATACACCACTAAAAAAATATTGGTGAATGGTCACAAGATATCATCCATCATCCTGATGAAAGTGGTTGGAGTATTTTTCAAACCAAAGGGCATGACCAACCATGCAAAAGGACCTTCCTTTGACATGAAGGCAGTCTTCCATACATCTGTTTGTTCCATCTGGACCTGGTGGTAGCCAGACTTCATATCAATCTTACTGAAGTATTTGGCCCCCGTGAGATGATCAAGGAGGTTGTCGATTTGGGGAATCAGGTATCATTCCTTGATTGTGATTTTATTTAGGGCCTAGTAATCAATGTAGAGTAGCCAGGTTCAATATTTATTTTTTTCCATCACGATTGAGCTCCCACAAGGCGATGAGATGAGAAGGATGTGATGCTTGTGGAGAAGTTCTTGAATATACCACTTGATATCCTCATTCTCTAACAAAGAGTGGTGGTAGACTGCCTCATTGGGAAACAATACGTTGGGGTTCATATTGATGGGATGCTTGACCTGAAAGTGAAAAGGTACCCCAACAGGTGAGGAGAAGATTTTTGAGTATTCTTCCACAACCTTATCCACTTGCTTCTGCTGTGTGGGGAGGTCAGTCACAGAGGCCCTAGATTTGGTTGTGATCTTTCACTTATTATGAGAGAGAATCAAGAGGAATAAAAACTTCCCCATATGAGAGATGACCTTCCTACATTTCTTGGAAGAGATCAAGGAAATAGCACTAGGTTGAACTACCTCGGGTATCCTGTAGAATTTCTTGTTCAAAGTAATAATAACACTGCAAGGCATATACTCATATACCTCATGATGTTTCCTTAAATAAGGTTGTCCCAGAAGAACATTAGAAAATTGGAGAGGAGAAAAATTACACAATACCTAGTCTTTGAAGGGCTTGATGTCGTATAATAAGAGAAATTGTTGGTTGACGCAGAGATCACTTCCTTGGTGGATCCATCCAATGTTGTAGGTTTGCAGGTGCGACGTCGTCGGTAGGGTGAGCCTCTTGAAAGCCACTATTGGGATGAGGTTCTTTTGGCTAACTCTATCAACAATGAAGTGCAGTGGGATACCCTTCACCCACATATATGAATGAAAAAGGCTCTACCTTCCTCTGGCTTGTCTGGTTCACCAAGATGGAGCTTGGTGGTAGAAACAGTAGCACTAGGTTCTATGTCAATGATTTGTCTCCCCATTTCTGGTTTTGACCCAGATTCGGAACCTGCATATTATTCATAAGATTTCACCTCAGCCACCAGTGACTTCTTTGAGAGGCAATCAACAGTGTTATGCCAGGGGCTCTTATGGAAGTCACACCACTTCTGTGTATATTTTTTTGTATTTTGGATGTCCTTCTTTGCTTGCGTCTTGGACTGGTTGTCCTGACACTATCCATATTTTCTTTGTCCTTTGTTTTGCGGGTTGGGGCTGCCCTTTCCTTGCTTTTGTTGTGAGGGGTTCCCAGGCCCAAATATCCACATATTTTGTTTAAGATTCTTCTCGATTTTGATGACATATGGGTAGGCTGCGCCCAAGGATGAGATATACAAAATATTCATTTCATCCTATATTTATCTATGTATATCGTCGTGAGACTTGAGCACTAGATTTCTCTTAGAATCTTTGATATCCATCTTGGTGTGCAAGGAATGGAATATATTTGTGAATACAGGCATTGCTTGGTCTCTTTCTTGTCGCAGTGTGGTCCATTTTGTGTACAAATCATCATAACTTCTGATTTGGTAGTATTGTTTCTTAATACCATCCCTGAAGGACTCCCAGGTGACCAGGACTGTAAATAATGAGGGTTCCTCTGTTTCCTTTTTCTCATAGAATATTTCCCACTAATTTTTGACATGCAGAATGACTTTGAGGAGAGAAAAAGTAATATTTTCTCTATTTGAGAAGTTATGCACAGAGAAATACCCTTGTATTAGATTCAACCACTTGTCTACAACATCTACATCTATCTGACCTGCAAATATAGGAATATCAGCATTGATTTGTACCTTGAAGGGGGCGGTGCCTCCGTTTGAGGAAGGTGGGTTGCCTGTTGGTAGCCACCGAAGTATTTGCACAAAACTATCCATGATCTCGTTCCTCTGTTGCCTAAGGGATTCCTCAAGAAAATTTTGAGAGCATCTCCTATCCCGTTATCTTTATTTTCTCCCACCATGGGAGGTCTCTTGGGAATGTGACATGTTTTTTCCTGAAGAGAAACAAGCTTGAGACCCAATTGTTTATACCTTGACCTCGTTGGGGACATGCATTAAGAACGACAAGGAGCACACCACTTTGAGACCACTGATCCAGATTTTATGGGAAGAACAAAATGAATATAGATTATTATCAAAATATTCTTAACAAAGAATAATAGATATATAGTAAAATTGGTTTCTATTCAATAAGAAAATAAGTTGAAACTGTAAAATGCAGTGAAAAACAAGCTTCCTGGAATGGTGGCGGCTTATCTCTGACAAGATATGTGGATGAATACTATCATTCACAAGAAGATGATTATAATGAGACTCTGAAGGAATTTTTACAATAAAAAAAATTTCCAAAAACCGTAGAAATCCAAAAACTTGACCCTTGGAGATGAAGTGCCAAAAGTCATGTGGGCCTCATTGGGGTAAGTTAGTACATCAACTTCCCAGGGTCATAACTTTTGAATATGATCTTCGTTTTATCTGCACGATAGCCTGTTTGAAAGGTCTATCAAAGGAGTACAAATGTTGCTATCAAACTTAGACACTAATTACAATATAATTGTGGTGAGACAGAAAATCGTTGTTTAGGGCCTCAAAACAGCCTCGGAAGTCCGGGACTCGAAAATTAGGAAAAAACTACCAAAATGGAAAACTACCAAAATGAGCCAATTGGAATAGTTGGGAGGCCATTGAAATCGATCTGGATCAAGGGGGGATAAAGGGTATACATATTTTTATTACATTTTATTCATTGATATTGGTTGGATTTTGGGAAAGTGGTTACATGAACTTCTTGGGGAAGCCATCTGGTGCTTAATTGTATGTAATTAGATAAACCCTACTTTTGGCTTGTTTGGGGGGTGATTATTCATTTTTTCTTCATTCATACTTGCTCAATCATTTTTTACTCACTCATTTGGTTCCTCAATTATTTTCTCTTGGTTCTTAATTCATTCTTTCTCATTCTTAGTATTGGTCTAAGCATGGGAAAGGAGTTACGAGAGGAAAATAAGCTCATTTCTTTTAGGTGTGCAGGTCGAAGGGAAAGAGATTTGGTAAACAAGGATTATTTTTTGATTGGGAAAACCATGAGAGCTTGTTATCTAGATATTGTGTTTTTGGAGTCAAGATAACACTTTTCCTTGTAGATTCATATCCTTGGCTTAGGGGTGACCTACTATTGAGAAATAGATCAAAATTTTCTATGGTTGTGTGGAACGTCCAACGTCTGCAGCCACTTGGTGAATGTTTATTTAAAAGGATTAGTGTTCTCTGTGTTTTCTTAGATTTTAACATGGTTCCTGATAGTTGCATGTGTTTTTACTATGCTTCTTGATTCTAATAATTGGTATCAAAATTTGTTATTTTCCTAATAAGGTGAATTTAGAGGTACCTGGGTCAATGGGTACATTATAGATTGGTATCAAAGAAAATCATTTTTGGTTTTCTAGTGACAGATACATCACATGTTGAATTCCAATAAAAAAATGAAAAAAAACAATGGAAAAAATAGAAAGGGTGTTAGCTTGAAGTGATTCAGTTCAGAAAAGGGACAATTTAATTACAAAAAGAGAGACAAAAGAGTGGGAAAAATAGAAGGTATTTTTGCAGGAGAAATAGAGTAGAGGAACTGACACAAGTTTCATAAGGACAACGTGAAACAATGAGGATGCCTCCATTCATTAAGTCTGAATGAAAGGTTTTCCGAATTGGTTGATAATGTAATGTGACTATGAGAGATAGTTTTCTACCTGGTTAATAAATGATTTTCAGTCCCTGTTTTATTGGTGTTGTCTTTTATGTCCATTTTCTTATGACTGTAATTTCCTCTTGGAATTAATTAAGTTGTTAAATTTATATTAAAATAGATAATTGTTAGTTGTGTACTCTGTGGGAAGAAACTTTTTCTGGTAGTGGGTTGATTATGGGATCAAGGGTGATTGCATCAAGTGATATTAGAGTTGGTTAAGCTCCTAAGTTTTAAGAGACAATCCTTAAAAGTAATGTATGTGGGTTTTAGTCCAAGTGAGGACTATAGGAAAACTTGTAAGTATGACACCCTATTTAGTAGGAGAAGCACAAGGAGGTGTGAAAATAGAGAATTAGATTAACTGGGAAGGAGGATTGAAGAACTAGAAAACAAAAGGTGTGGAGATGATGAAACAAATTCAAAGTCGGAGGATGAACCTGCAGAATAGAGAAATGTTGAGGAAGTAGACCCAACATTACATTTTATAACTTTTCTGAAAGACATAGGTAGTGAAAGGGTGGAAGTCTCATGCTACAATGGTAGTTTTAAATATGAGAGTGTCATTGAATGGATATAGGAGCTCGAAAGATATTTTGATTATGAAAATGTTCAAGATCCCAATCAGGTCTGATTCAGAATGACTAAGCTAAAGGGTCATGTTGCACTTTGGTGGTATATTCTATAGAGGAAGAGGGTCGGCAACTACCATGAGAATATTAGAACCCATAGGAAGATGGTGACGAAAATCAAGGAGAAATTCCTACTTGTTGATTACCAAAAAAAAAAATCCAAGTAGGTGCAAAAGATTAAGGAAGAAAGAGACATATGTTTTAGAATATATAAGGGAATTTTCAAACTATCGCTCTGATCAAGGATAAGGAACCAAAATACTAAAGAGTGACAAGATAATTGAATGGGTTGAAATTTCAGATTTAGGATGATATGAGTATGCATTACTTTGGTATTGTAGATGAATATTATCAAGTTTATTTGAAGGTGAAAGAAAATATTGATAGAATGTTGTGAAAAATGTTTCAGGGAAAATGAATTGGAGGTGGGGGAAGAGAAAGTGTTGCTAAAATTAGTGAAAAAGGAGGATTAAGAGATTGACAATTAGAATACAAGAGGAGGAAATAGAGTTGGAAGAGGAAAAGGATTTGGTAGAGGTAACTATGTGATTTCCTATTACATATGAAGAGTAGAAGGTCATAAGGAATCAAAATGTTTAGAGAAGTGAAATATAGGGAGAAGAAATGAGGCCATAACACAAGTTACCTAGGAAGATGAGGTAGTGGTTACTAGAAGAAATGTGGAAGTAAATCAACAAGAACAAGGAGAAAAAATCATGTTTAGAAGAGTATTTCTTAATCCCAAGACAAAGATAATGGAAGAATGTGAGTAGACAAAGAATTTTTTTAAGACTAAGGAAAAAATTATGGATAAGTGTTGCCATGTTGTCTATTATAGCGAAAGCATGAAAAATTTAGCATCCACACAGGTAATAGAGAATTTCAAATTGAAAAGTATTCCACATGTATGAATCTATATCGGGTTTCATGGTTGAAAAGAGGCTAGAAGGTGACCGTGACTGAGAAATGTTTGTTAATTTTTCAGATTGGAAAGTTTAGTGAGAAGGTATTTTGTGACATAGTAGAGATGGATGTTGGTCACGTACTACTCAAACGACCATGGATATTTGACATAAAACATTTCCATGATGGAAAGAAAAGTACTTCTAAATTTTCAAAAGATGGACAGTGGTACATATTGGATCCAATGGTGGAGACTAAGTTAATTGGTAATGATAAAAAAGGAAATGACAAGATAAATTTTTGTAGAAGTAGTCACATTATGTGGTGTTCATATAACGAATTTTTTAGAGAAACTAAAAATACCCTTTTATGTTTGGCCTGAAATCCAAAAAAAGTTCCATAGATTGGAAAAGTGAGCTATGTGCCACCGGAAATTAAACCTTTGTTGAATGAATTTAAAGAGGGTATTGTAGATGATATACTAGTAGTTTTACCTCCCTTGAGGATTATATCACATCAAATTGATTAGATACTAGGATCAAGTATACAAAATAGAGATTTGTCTCAGATGACTCCAACATAGAGTGTGAAAGTGAATAGGCAACTGCAAGAGTTGATTGACAAAGGACTGATCAAAGAGAGTTTAAGTCTTTGTGTTTTATCTACAGTAATGACACCAAAATAAATGACATGGATGGAGAATGTGTATTGATTCATGATCTATAAACAATATTACTATTAAGTACATATTTAACTTACCAAGGATAGATGACCTCATGGACTATTTGAGTGGGGCCAAGTACTTTTCAAAGATTGATTTGAAGAGTGGGTATCATTATATTTAGATAAGTGAAGGTGATGAATGGAAGACAATGTTCAAGATGAAGGATGGATGGTTTGAGTGGCTAGTCATCTCGTTTTGTATAACCAATGCCCCTAGCACATTCATGAGCGTTATGACTAAAGTTTTGAAACCATCTTTTGGAAAAACAATTGTCATGTACCTATATGAAATTTTCATTTTCAATAAAACCAAGGAACACATGGAGCATGTGAGATAGGTGTTACAATGGTTTAGAGAAGATAAATTTGAATAAATGAATGTTTCTAAAAACAAAGTTAGTGTAATTGGGATTTGTTATTTTCAATGAAGGATTGAAGATGTATTTTGAAAAGGTAAAGGCTATTTTGGAGTGGCCAACACCTAAGTGTACATTTGATGTGAGAAGTTTCCATGGTTTGGAGAGATTCTATGGGAAATTTATCTAAAAATCCAATGATATTTCTATTTGTGCACCACTTAATGAAGCCATTTGAAGACTTGAAGAAAAAGGTAATTAAACAACCAGTTTTGGCATTTCCATGTATCAATAAAGTATTTCAAGTATATTGTGATGCAATTGGAGCAAATTTGAGCAAAGAAGAAAGTTTGATTGCATTCTTCAACAAGAAACTGAATGATGATAAGAAGAAGTACTATGTTTATGGTCAATAGTTTCATGTTATTGTACAAGCTTCGAATAAATTGAGACATTACGTGCTACTGAAGGATTTTTTCTTATTTACTCATCATAAGACATTGCAATACATTAATAAACAAGGTAAATTAAATAAAAAACATCTTAAATGGGTAGAATTTTTTCAAAGTTACTCCTTTGTTTTAAATCACGGGTATGGAAAGTCGAATAAAGTTGTAGATACACTAAGCCAGAGAATAATGTTGTTGAATACTTATTAAACTAAATTTGTTAGCTTGGAATGTATGAAAGAGTTTTATGCAGAAGATGCAAATCTTATAGAGGCTTAGGCAGCGTTAAAAACACCTTGGAGCATTGATATAACATCGTATTTGTATTTCCACAACCAAGAAGGTTTCTTGTTCAAGAACAATTTTTTTTCATTCCACAGAGTTCCTTGTGGATAAATCTTGTTAGAGAGATAAATAGGGGGGAGTTCGGTGGACATTTTGGCATTGATAAGACTAACATGTCAATGAAGGAAAGATGATTTTGGCCTAGTATAAAAAAAAAAATTAAAAATATGTTGAGTGGTATAGAATTTTACAGCTAGAAAAAGGAAAGAGTCAAAACATGGGGTTATCTACACCACTGTCGGTACCTAAGAGGCCATGGGAAAATATAATTATGGAATTTATTTTGGGACTTCCTAGGACATAGAGTGGTCATGATTATGTGATGGTGGTAGTGAATAGGTTTTTGAATATGACAAATTTCATAACATGAAGAATACCAATGATGCTACTAAAGTGTTTGTTTTATTTTTCAGAGAGATTGTGAGGTTACATGGACTACAAATAATTTTAAGTTCTAACAAAGATATGATATTTATTAAACACTTTTGGAGGATACATTGGAACATTTTGGGTTCCAAGTTGTTGTATAGTTCTTCATATCATCCACAAATGAATGGACATGTTGACGTGGCTAACCGAAATCTTGGGAATTTGTTGAGTATTTTGAGTGTGGAGAAGGCAGGACAATTGTATTTGGTCTTGGCCTAGGATGAGTTTGCTTACAATGATTCAATTCATATGTCTATGGGAAAGAGTCCATTTCAAATTGTTTATGGAAGATCACTGAAAAGAGTTTTTTATTTAGTTAAGTTTCCAAATCTGGAGGAAAAAAGGAGTGTTGACGCAAATGTGTTAATAGAAATATACCCTTGAATAAGGAGGTTAAGAGAAATATACATCAAACCAATACCAGATATAAGTAAGGAACATATTTTCAAAGAAGGAAAAAATATTTTAAAGAAGGAGATTCAGTAATGGAACATTTGAGGAAGGAAATATTTCCTAGAGGTATGTATAGTAATCTCAATTACAAGAAAATTGGACCATGTCTAATTTTGAAAAATATTTATGCTAATGAATATCAGTTAGATTTGTCGGAGGATTTGGAAATTTATCCAATATTCAATGTGGCCTACTTGTACGAGTTTCATGAAGAAGAAGAAAAGGATGAACAATATACCATGGTTTAAAGGAAGAACCAGTTTTCTGTTAAGTCAGTTGAAGAATCAGAGAAAATCTTGGTGAAGAGGGTTTGTAAAAGGATCCAAAATAAATAATATTATGGATATCTAGTTAAGTGGAGAAACTTTGGTTCTGAATATGCATCATGGGCTTTTGAAAACAAGATAGCATGCCTATGAGAATATTCATCCTATGTAGAATCTATAGTTACATCCAAATGATTTGGAGCTCATGTTTTTCTTACCAAGGATGTCTAATGTAGGAGCATATGTTTCCTTAAGCAATCCACATCAACAAAATTAGACATTTCAAATTCAATCTAGTAAATTTTAAGGGGAAATAAGTGTTATAACTCCCACTGATGTAACACCAATGTCGTAACACTTGTTGTTGCAAAAATAGTGTTGTAAGATTTTTTGTAACACTATTTGTTGTAACACTCGTGTTGTAAATCAAGACAATGTAACAATGTGTTGCGACACCCATTGTTATAACACTCATGATGGAATTCAAGTTGTCGTAGCCCCAGTGCTGCAATGCCCACTATTGCAAGACCAAGCTCGGTTAAATTCCATTAGAGTGTTGTACTTTATGCATGCCATAACTCCATGTGACTTGTAAGAATGCCATGGGAATTGGTAGGCCAACTATGTGATGGAAGATGAATCATTTGAAATGGGTTGAAGAATTCAACAATCATACTTGTCTAGTTCCCAACAAACATTTTGAAAATTATTAAGAATTTATATCAATGTAACTTTGAAACATCCAATTCATTTGGGTTGTAGGAGAAGAGATAGTCCAGTTGCCAATATGAAAAGAAAAGAAATAAAGGGAAAAATAGAAAGGGGTTTAGCTTCAGGGGATTCAATTTGTAAAAGGGACAATTCAATTGTGGAAAGAGAGGCACAAGAGAGGGAAACACAGAATGGATGTTTGTAGAAGAAATAGAGAAAAGGAAGGGATGTTGGTTTCAAAAGGACAACCTAAAACAATGAGCATGCCTCTATTCATTGAGACTAAACAAAATTTGTCCCATATTTCTTCCTAGTTAATAAATGATTTTGAGTCTCTTTTTTATTGACATTATCTCTGATTTCCACTTTCCTATGACTGCAATTTCCTCTTGGTATTCTTTAAGTTGGTAATTTTTTGTTAATATAGTTAGCTATTATCTATGCACTCTATGAGAACAAACCTATTCCTATAGTGGGTTAAGTATAGGTTCAAGGGTGACTGCATCATTTCCTCTAATAAGTCCCTAAAATATGACAATATAAATAGATACAAATATCTAATTAAAAGGAAAATAATGCACTACATAAACAAAATGAAAGAGAAACTTTTCCATGTATGTTAGCTAGATCCTAAGAAATTATGGATGGAAATTCAGACTCATAAAACTAAGGAAAATGGTATGATTCCCCTAAGGGACTAGAATTTCTACCTCAAAAATATTTATGAATTACCTATTGTCATGGACAACATTCCAAACGTTTCTACAGAGAGGTTTTTCATTAGAATATATAAATTTTGGGGTTAAGTGAATCACAAAAGGGAAAACTAAGGACATCAAAGGCTATGAGGAAGAAATATTAAAAATTGGAGGGCCTATTCTCATCCCCCATATACACAAGTTCTTTGATTTAGTAGTTAAGCAATGCTTCTATAAAAATTGGATTCAAGGCCTTATTGTGCCTATTTTTAAAAGTGGGGATAAACTAAATCCCTCTAACTATAGGACCATTATGATTATCCCAATTTTGGTCAAGTTGTAGACACGTTTTTTTGGAAATGAACATCAACATATGGCTATAAAACTACATAAAATGAGCTAAACTCTAGGATGGATTCAAATTCCATCATTCAATTATGGACCACCTTGTTATAGTTAGGATCATTGTGGAAGATTGTCAAAATAATATAACCAACAATCTTTTTCTATCATTGGTTTTAGAAAAGATTTTGACATAGTATCTAGGCCTAACCTTTGGAATAGGATAGAATAGTTCAAATTTTATTTCAAGTTGAGAGTTGTTTCATTAAGGTTGTATGGGAATGTTTTTTTCCAAGTTTAGGAACACTAAGGGTTGGTTAGAAGAAATCAATTTTGATATAGGAGTCAAGCAAGGTTGTCCCCTACCCTTTTTGTCATATACATTGATAATTTAGAAGACTTTTTGAAAGTTGTATGTTGTGTTCGCTCCACTCTCGTCAGTTAGTCATCATATATCTTATTTATGATGATGATATTATTATTATGGAGAGGAGTCCCTATGACTTCAATAAGAAACTAAGAATCCTCAATGAATTTTTCTCCAGTATAGGTATGATTGTGAACACTAATAAAACATAATTTATGAAAATTAAATCCAAAAAGATCACCTACTATTCTTTTGTATATGACAACAATAACTTGGAGGAAGTTCCTGCATACACATTGTTATCACTGAAATTTCGTCCGCACAAGGCGACAAGAACTCCGCATCATCAGCACAGAAAAACAGTCGTTCATGGCACAAGGATTAACTCCACAGCACAACAAAAGGGTCAAAACTATGCAAAATGGCCAAAAAATTAAAAAGCGCCATGCACCCACTGAGCGTGCGCACGCGCAACATCTTCGTATCTGAAGCGCATATGCGCGGCTGTGGGGTACAAAACCCGCGTGCCTGCCAAACGACGCATTTATGAAGCTGGTCGGCCTCCCAACCACTAATGGATCGGCTCCCAAGTCGATTTGACATCAAATCCGAGCTCAATCTACGTGGGGAGGCTGGTCAAAGACCTAATTGTGCCCTA
>ML782817.1:1024889-1105537 GCA_009831015.1 Picea engelmannii
TCATCATCATTATCACTTGGCTATTTCATAGCCCATAACCTGCAGATCAGTCTGCAACACAACTCATACATTTCTATGCATTATCATCATATAATTTCATACTATCATCATTTCACTTTGGTATCCCTGTACCGATAGATCAACATCAAAGTTTTCCACATAGAATTAGATTTCATAATATCCCATAATTCAAACTTATCATTCATTCATGATATTATCATTTGCCCAAAATAGGTTGCATTGTATCCAACATCATTCTAATAGTATTTAATCATTCAACAATTTCACTTTCTCACAATATGTCGCATCATATACATCATCATCAATAACATTTAAACATTCGTAAAATTCTCATTGACATAATAGATCTCATTACATGCACCATCATTGATAACATTTAATCATTCATAAAAGTTCATAAGTTTAAAGTTTATGTGTATCACTTAATAGTTTCACTGTGACTAGGAAATAAAGTGGATAGGCCTCATGTAATCCTTGTCCGTCTAAGTCAAAAGGTGGTGTTACCTACACCCCACCCTCGAGAAACATATTCTCGAGGTGGTCAAAATAGTGATGGATAGTCTCGCCATAGTGTCTCAGCGTCCTCTGAAGTAGCAGATCCTGGACTATACTTGTCCCACTGGACCTTAACTTGGTCTACCAGACGGTTTATGAGCTGTCAGACTCTACGGTCCAGTATACGTAACGGTTCTACCGTGAGGGTTCCCATGTCCGATACCTACAATTCTTTCCAATTTAGTTTATGTGATTCATCAACAACATAATGACGTAAAACAGATACATGAAATACATTATGAGTTTTATGCAAGTGGGGTGGCAGTACGAGACGATAGGCAATGGGTCCAATTTTCTATTGGAACCTAAATGGCCCTATAAACCGAGGTGAAAACTTTGTCCCCTTCCCAAACCGTATGGTAATCTTATTAGGCCTGATATGAATGAAAACTTGGTTCCCCACTTCATAATTTCGGTCGGTCCTGTGTGCATTCACATAACTTTTCTATCTATCATGTGCTTCCTTTAGTCTCTGTCTGATCTGAATCACATGTTCCTCCATTTCCTGAATCAATTCTAGCCCAACTGTTACTCGGTCTTCTAATCTATCCCAACTCAATGGTGTTCTTCATGGCCTTCCATACAAAGCTTCGTATGGTGGCATTCCGATGGAACTATGATAACTGGTATTGTAGGCAAATTCTACCAAAGGTAGGTACTTCTCTCACTAGGTTTGATTATCCATTACTTACATCCTAAGCATGTCTTCCATAACTTGATTTACTCTTTCAGTTTGCACATCTGTTTCAGGATGATAAGTTTTGCTTAAGTTCAACTGAGTCCCCAATGCTGACTGTAAACTCGTCCAAAATCTAGATGTGAATCTGGAGTCCCTATCTGAAATGATATTCTTAGGTATCCTGTGCAAATGGATAACCTCACTTATGAACACTTGTGCCACATCAGTAACATCGTAAGTGCCTCTAACCGGAATGAAATGAGCACTCTTGGTTAGCTTATCCATTATCACAAGAATGGCATTGTGTCTATGAGATGTGAGTGGCAACCCTACAACAAAATCCATTGAGATGACTTCCCATTTGGACATAGGAACATCATGTGGTTATAAGAGGCCTGTCGGGTGATGGTGATCGGCCTTCACTTGTTGACACTCTAGGCATCTGGTGACGAAATGGACTACATCGCACTTCATGCCTACCCAAAATAAGGGTTTCTTCATCTCTGTGTACATCTTCTTCACACCCGGATGCGCACAATAAAGTGATCTATGGGCTTCTTTCAGTATGATGCTTCTAATATCCCCATTCTCTGGGATATACATCCTTCCTCGATATCTTAACAATCCGTCTATTTCTAGATTATATCCTTCATACTTTGGGTCTAAATTCCTCCCGTTCTGGAGGTTTGAAGTAACCTTTAAATACCAATTGTCTCCTAGTAGTTGTGCTAACACATGTTCCCTCAGACTGACCTTTAAGGTTACCAAGGAGAAGATACGTGGTCTCCTACTCAAGGCATCTACGACAACATTTTCCTTTCCCTTTATATATGAAATACCAAAATCATACTCACTCATAAACTCACTCCATCGCCTTTGCCTGGCATTCATATCTCTTTGAGTGAAGAGATGTTTTAAGCTTTGGTGGTCCGTTTTGAGTTCAAAATTTCACCCCACAAGATAGTGACTCCAAAGTTTCAGAGCTAGTATTACAGCTACCAACTCTAAATCATGGGTCGCGTATAACTCTTCGTGCTTCTTCAACTTTCTTGACGCATAGGCTATCACCCCTCCATATTGCATTAGCACGGCCCCCAATCCTTGTTTTGAGGCATCTGTGCAGACCATGAAGTCCTTTTCCATATCTGGCACTTGTAGAATCTGCGCACTAGTTAGTAATCTCTTAAGCTCAATGAATGAACTATCACGTTCTTCTGTCCATTCATACCTGACCCCCTTTGCGTTGCAAAGTGGTGATGGGTTTTTCTATTTTTGAGAATCCTTCCACAAATCTATGGTAATAACCCACTAGCCCCATGAAGCTTCTCACCTCATGTGCATTTTTCAGCACTGGCCATTCCAGAATGACCCTTACCTTTTCTAGGTCCACCAAGATTCCTTCACCTGAAATGATATGACCTAAATAGTGGATCTTTGTCTGGAAGAAGGAACACTTCGACAACTTCCCATACAATTTGTTCTCCCTAAGGCAAGACAACACTATTCGCAAGTGTTCCTCGTGTTCTCTTTCATTCCTGGAATAGATGAGAATGTCATCCAGAGAAACTTGTACAAAACGGCCTAAGTACTTTCGGAATACGCCGTTCATGAGGCTCATGAATACTGCTAGCGCATTGGTCAATCCGAAAGGTACTACAAAAAACTTGTAATGTCCAAACCGAGTTCGAAAGGCAATTTTTGGGATATCAACTTCCTTAATCCTTAACTGATGATATCCAGATCGTAAATCGATCTTTGAGAATACCGCTACTCCTTTCATCTGATCGAAGAGGTCATCTATTCATGGCATTGGATACCTATTTTTCACTATAGCACGATTCAAGTCCCTGTAGTCTATACACAGTCGTAAGGATCCATCCTTCTTCTTTACAAAAATTACTGGTGCGCCCCAAGGTGAGACATTGGGCCTTACTAGCCCTAAGTCTAGTAACTCCTTCAAATGTATTTTCAATTCACAAAGTTACGGCGCCGTCATCCGATACGAAGTCTTGGATATTGGTTCTGCACCAGGTTTTAGCTCAATAGTAAAATCAATCTCCCTCTCAGGAGGTAACCCTGGTAACTCGTTCGGAAAAATATCTGGAAATTCTGACAATACCGGATACTGATCTAATGAGGGTACTTTCCTTTCACCCACTGCTTCCACTACATATAGTCGACACCCTTGCCTCAAGCACCGCTTGACCTTCATAGTTGACATAAAGCGTAATGACACTTTTCTCTGTACACTCTGGATCTCTATTGGTCTTCCTTCATCATCAATACAAAGCACCCTCTTTGTGAAACAATCTACCAAATCTCGATGAGCTGCTAACCAATCCATTCCAATGATTAGGTCATACACCCCAAGAGTAGTGATGTATACCTTCAACTTGGTAGTGCACACTCCTAGGTCTACTATATAATTATCGACACTAGGTCCTACAGCTTGTTTTTTCCCCGAAGCCATCTCGACTTGTTTAAAGTCATCGTGCTCGTAGCCTGCCAACCCAATCTTTTCTAATGCAGATGGTAAAATGTAACTATCTGTCGCACGAGAATCAAACAAAATCTTAACATTAACATGATTTAACGTACCTCAGGATTCTACTACTGTGCATTGATGTTCGGCCTGGCGGTTGTTAACCGGTGCGTAAATCTGATGGTTGCTACTTTCTCTCCCCATCGGTGCCTTTCCTTCTCTATGCACAAACCCCGATTGTAACTCTGGGCAGTCACACTGGTAATGGGGTCCCCCACACCCCCAACAGGTAACACCAAGTTGAACCCTTGCATTAGTATGTGTCTGTCTTTGAAATGAGTTCCTTCCCCTGGAACGCTTGCCCCTACTAGTTGTTCCCTGAGATGGTCATGGACCTGTCTTCACCATTGGTGATGAATGAGATGTTGCACTAGATGCCATTGAAATCCCTGCAGCTATTGTCCCTGGCACGACTCTGTTACCATAAGGTGGTGGCCTTGAGCCCCCTCCCCTAGGAAATGTCCTCGGGGTCTTTCCTATGAATCCAGGGCGATGCGGAAATGTTGATCTTGAACCCCCTGTTAAGTTCATGTGTTCTTCTACGTAACGTGCATTTTCTACCGCCTCCGCTACTGAAGACGGTTTCCACATCCGCACCATAGCTCTTATTTTTGGGTTCAATCCATAAACGAAGCGCTCTGCATGTCACTGGTCATTGTCAATATACGAAACGTATTTGACCAGTTCCATAAACCTGATCTCATACTCTTCCACAGTTCTATTTCCTTGTACTAGGCCATGAAATGCCCCTACCTGTTGCTCCTCGTAGTATGCTGGTAGATACTTCCTTCAGAACCTCTCCTCGAAAAGTTCCCAAGATATTGTGTCTGGGGTAAGGTGTAGTTGTCTTTCCAAGTTTCCCCACCAGTTTAAGGTGCTATCTCTTAACTGGAAAATTGCGATCTTTGCCTTTGAGTTGGACGCATAGTCTCTTAAGGCAAAACACCTTGTCATGCCTTCCAACCATGCTTCTGCGCGTTCACTGGCGCGACCTCCGACAAACTCCAGAAGTTTGATCTTCTGCAATTATCGCGTGATGTCTTCAGGTGGAAATTCTACCCTTGAGTTCCTTGATGCTTCTGGATTACCCGTCCCAGACGGTGGGAGTTCCACTTCAGTACCTATTGATTCGTGCCCCTTGAAAGTCTCGTTAATGGCTTCCAACGAGCGCAGTATGAGGGCTAGTTTGGGCGATGGTGGTGGCAGTGCTGGTGGTGTCGGTGGTGTTTATGGTGTTGATGGTGTTGATGGTGTGGGTGGCGTTGGTGGTGCCCATGATGACGCTCCACTGCCTCGACCCCTTCGAGTTTTGACCATCTTGTTTGACTTAACCTGCATCACCCCAAAGTTATCAGGGTGAGTTCCAGAACGTTTCAAATTGGTGCTACTTAAACTTAGAAACAGGGTTGGGCGTAAGTTTTCTTTACTTGTCCATAAACAGACATTACTCCATCAGGGGAATTGGCTAGGTTTGGGTTAGGATGAAGCATGTAAGCTTGGTTAAAATCGAATTTTAAGGTAGATTAACCTTACACTAAATAAAATAATTAATTTAAGATTATTATTACGCTGATTTAACTCAAATTATCTTTACTTTAAATTTAAACTAATTTGACCTTATTTATATATAAATCATTTATACTAAATTATTTGATTTATTTTAAATTATTTTTAACACTTTATATTATATATATATAAATAATTGAACGTATACCCAAGGGTTCAGACACGCATGGGTTCCATGTGCTCGTCTGGCTTTCATAAGCTCCCTCGTATCTAACTCCCAATTTCTACACCTGTCAACCTTTCAACCCTCTACGCGTTCTTCCTCTGTCCCACTTTCTCATCCGCTGGGACTTTCCTCACATCAGTTTTCGTCCACCACAGGTCTACCTCTACTCTGCTCAGAGATCTCCAGAATCTCCCTTGCCATGGCTCACATCCACACCATTGTTCTGAGCACTTTACCAGTTCGTTTTGCAAAAACAGAGTATATTGGTATGGCCCCTGATAAGATCTAGGACCTGGAGTCTAGTCTCCTTGAAATGTTGGGAACCAATCCCTTGTCTGTACATTTTGCGGAGCTCGCCCCCAGCTATGGTAAGAGGTATGATTCAGTCCGCCAGTTGTGCATAGTTTCAGTACCTTCATGAAGAACACAGGGTTATTTGTATCAAGAATTTGCATAAACCTTCCTTAGGTGGTGGCAATGAATACTAATTTCCTCTTTTGAACAAAATATTTTCTTGTAATTCTAGCCCTGTACGGATTTTGGTATTATTTTTCTATTGAATTTATTTCATTTATATTTGTAAATTTATTCGTCTGTGCATATGCATGTTAATGCAGACGAGGTCCAACCTATCACCCCACAGGGCCTCTTTACCTGACCTCCTGCTCACAGAATCGATTGAATTCTCTCTGTTGAGCCGAAGCGGCTCTTTAGATTCCCAAGCGGAATCCCTGTCAAAACACGACCCAATCCATAGGTCCTTTTTTCCTTTCTGCACGGTCTCTGTACCTGACCGTGGTTGCCCCAGACTCTCTATTGGGGTTCATGGTTTTCCACTTCCCGCCGTCGAGAGTCACAGTACTCTCAGATACCCGATCAGAGATGCACCCTTTTCTATGCGCTGGCCCTCTTTGACTAGGCCCTTTGGTCCATACGACCCTCTCCCATAAGAGCGCAGCTCTATACCTCCTTGTCGGGATTTTAGGTTCTAATTTCCCGATGAGTCCTTTTCCCTTAGCTCCTCCTGGCTAGGCTCTGGTCCATATGACCTGACTCCGTGTGACCATAGTCAAACCTCCATCGGGGCTACAGGGTTTCCCATGTCAAAGTGCGCATGTATCCAAGACTCACAATTCCCCGAATCGTGACACGCCTTTGATCACACTAGCCATTCTGGCTTAGCCCTGGCCGACGTGACCGTCACTACATGACCACTTACCTTAACCCGTCAGGGCTACGGGGTTTTTGATGCCTCGATGCATACACCCGCGGGATTCCCGATCACCCAAATCCCGACGCTCCATTATTATGACAGCTAGCCTCCACTACGCCGATGTGCTTCCCTGTTGTGCTGATAGATGGCCCCCACTGATCAGGGTTTTCACGGATCGCGAATTCACAATGCATAAACCACTTTTCACCGGAATCCCCGATTCTCCGATGAAAAAAACTCCGATGGCGCCCGATCCTTTGCCACCTGTCCTTGCAAATGGATGATCCTGATTGACTCTTGGGGTTTTGGGACTTACGATGTCCTGAATTCCTTGTCTTTAGGAACTCCGATTTCCCGATCTGTGACTTTCGTCCGATCCCTGACACGTGTCCCGTGTGAATGAACGACTCAGATCTCGTTGGGGTTTTCACTTGGATTTCCCCGATCACTTGTCCACGAAAATGCCGATTTCCCGATGGTTAATATTCTGACTCTCACGCAATCTCCTCCATGTGTCCCCCGCTATTTGGATGGCTCTGATTCTATCGGGAAATCACGGATCGCAATTTCAACACGCACGAGTTCCACACTCCTAAAATATCCGATGGGTAAAATCCTGATTCCTCCTCAGAACGTTGACGTGTATCCTGCTGGGATCAATGGCTAGGATCCGTTCTCGGGATTTCGAGAACCTCAAGGTCTCGATTCTTTGGATTTACAAAACCCTGATCTCCGATATCCCGATGACTCTTTCGAGACTCCTCCTCTGCGTGCTAAGACTTCAACCCCGCGCAACTTTTCGAGATCTAATGGTTGACGGGATTTTGCTCGAGATCTGACGGCTCAGATCTGTCCTCATGCATAACAGACAGCTCTCCTTCAGGATAATTGATTTGTTGCATAAAAACATTACGTAGTGTTAAAATTGCTTTCTTGACAAGGTTAAAATTTGTATGGGTCTATAGTTCCTGAGATTCTTCATTATTTTAAGATTTCACTGAGGCTAGTACAGGTAACTGGTTTACATTGTTCCTGCATGATACAAGTCTTTTAAATTTCCTTTGTCTGACTGCGCATTGGCAGTTCCTCATTTAGGTAAGTTCGGAATGAAGTAGGCCTTTTCAAGGTCCTCCAAATGTCCTTTTGCATTTTATTTAGTATATTTCATGTAGTCATTAATTCTTACAAACTTCAAGCCTTAGACTGAAGTTTCCCTCAACATTTCATCGATTTCAGGTGTCTATTCTACCCGAAACTTCATTGACAAGTATTGCTCAAAATAAAATTAAGTTATCATCTCTGTTTTTCGTGCTTAATAGCTTTATTCGGGATGCTTCAATGGTAGCCATTTCACGGGAAGTGTTCCTTAAACTATCTGGTTTGCTACCACTTAATTTAAAGGGCGTTCCATTGAATATTCAGACTAAAACTGTAGTAACCATACATAATCCAGTTACAGGATATTGCCTAAAGCAGTTGCTTGTGATACATCTATGAGATCATTTGCTTGGATAATAAAGGGATACTACCTGAGTATATTTTCGGGTACTGTATTAGTCATATTGGGTCAAACTGAATGTGTTTTGTTTGTAGTTTAAGCGTGGATGGAGTTAACACTCGGGGTTTTGGCCCTTAGGCCCAGATTTCGAACTAAGACGCTCTGATACCATATGTAACAACCATATACTTCTAAATATCATTAACATTCATAAACATTTTATTTCGTAAACTGAAACAATAACTTCTTAGCATAATAGTGATTCTCATAACAACAACTTCAGTAACTTAGATTTATCCATAAATACTAAATTCATGACAGAAAGAAATAAATACATAACTTAACAAAGTACTTGGTTATGATGTTAATTTATGTGTCTCTGTGCCTTGCTGCTGCCCTCCTTCTACCAGCTCCTCAGATCAATCCTGCCCCAAACAGGAAAATAACTTCCCAAAACTACTGTCCTCCCTGCCAACTAGGAAAACTACCTAGCTCCAGGATATCTACAGATATCCTGGCCCTCTGTTCCCAAAACCTCCAACAACTCAGTGCCTCCCCTGATCAAAAGCCACAGCGACCAAAACTCTGTGCTCACAGCAAGTCCAAAAATCCTCAGAAAATCTCTCCTCCGTCGAATGATCCTCCTGCCAACCTTCCCCTTTCCCTAATTCCTCATTCGCCGACTCATGCAGTTACTCCTCCAACCACCTTCGATCCTTGTCCCTTCTGCCTCCTTAAATGTTTTATCTTCTCGGGATTCATAGCTCCCTCTCTTCATACGCAACCATTTTTATAACATTTCTCATTGATTTCTTAATATTTATTTCTCAGGTTATTAAATGTGATCTGTAGTTAAAGCATTAGTTAGTTAATCACAATTATTTTCTTTAATTAATTTTACTTTATAATCTTTAAATATTTATTTAATTAGGATCGTTACAAAGTGGATATGACAAAAAGAAACTAGTTTGTTTAATTTATAGACACCCCCCACATCGACAAAAATAGAGAGATTGAATTCACATACTTATGTATATAAATATTTTTTCTTAATAGTATCTTTCTCCTATGTATGTAATCACTAGGTTGATCTCACGTTAACATAATTTCATTCTCTTATAAATATCTTGCAACTTTTTTATTATCTTCCTTTATACCAAGATTCAAATGATTAATAATTTATTCCAATTCACCTTGTGTCATTTGCCTTAAATAACCAACATTTCTTAGTTTTGACCACTCTTTTAGAGATAAACTTTCTTAATTCTCACTTTCACAATTCAATTTCTTTATATCTATGCTATATAGAATAAAATGTTTTCATTCCTTAAAATTACATAAAGTAAAGAGTTTCCATACTTTCTATTACATGTTTTTTCACATAAAAATAAAAAATTATGTTTAAAATTACATTTAATAAAAATAAAAGAAAAAATATATTTATAACTTATAGGTATTTTAATAAAAAAATATTAACAAGAAGTAATGGAAAGTGAAAATGTATATTTACCAACATAAATCCATCTTAAACCAAAATCAAGCATTGAAAGGAAAAAAAATTCTTAAAATGAAAATTAAATTAAATTTAATAAATTCTATCCCTCTTCATGCCTGATAGATCTAATTAAAGTTGGGTTTAAGATGGATTGATATTTCTAAATGCAGACTATTGTGCAATCTATTTTTTATTATATTGTCGAAAGGTTTTGGTGCTCATGTAACTTGACTATCAATTAGGTTCAACATTTTATTGGTAGTTCTTTTGTTGTTATAGTAAAGGAATTCATGATCCATCACCATAAGACTATGCCATCTCATATACACACTAATAGAATGATAGAGTCGTTTAACATGATTTTGGAACAAATGTTGGGTAGCCATTACTATGTAGATGTGAGATACATATCAGTTATAAGATAGGTTGGATATGATGGTATAGCTGGAAGAACAAAAGGTTTTATTATGGTAGCATCAAATAGTTTAGAAGTGGCACTAAAAGGAATTGCATGATAGGCATATCCGAAACATAAATTTTGAACAAGAGATATTGTGATAATCTTTGATAGTAAATATTGGAAACATCCATGGAAGTTAAAATAATTAAAAAAAATACATCCAAGGAATGGTTTTCTTCCACTTCCAATTTCTAAAAAAAATACAAAATAATTAAAAAAAAACCTTTACCTGTTTAGTAAAAATTTACATGAGGATCCAATTTGGTTCACACATCCCCATTTGTAGGTGTTTTGTCCCAAAAGCCTTGGAAATTAATGATTCAAAAAGGTAAGGGCTCTATGTATCCACCATTCCATTGTTGATGAAGGTGGCTTGATACTTAGTAGGCCGTGCCCCCCTTGAACAAGTTGTATTTTTTGTTCTCTCTTGTAGAAGATATCATGCATATCCCACAAATATTCGGTACCAAACATCACTGCATAGGCATCCATTGGTGCAACTTTACATTATACTTCATCAACATAGTTAGGACTAATGGAAAAGTTTATTTTACACCTCCAATTGATTCTCGTAATAGATTTTCATTACAACCATGATAGGAAACTTCAATGCACTAGATCATAAGTTTCTAAACTGATGTTTCAAAAACTAGATTACATTGAGAACCATTGTGAAACAAATCATTTGCATTTTTTTTTTCTGTTGAAATTTGATTTGGAATATGCGTGTCTATATAAATTGACCCTTGGCTACTGCAATGTGGGTCAAATTATTCCTTTGTCCATATAACAGGTACTTTCTACCAATTCCTATTTTGTCTTGGTGGCTTCCTTTTCCTTCCCCTTGGAATTCAACCATTTTGGATGTAATTTTGGATGAAGTGTTGAATACTTATCTTATTTTCACATACCTATCACAATGTTTGTAATGCCTATTAGGATCCCTTGCTTTCTTGGTTGTTGCTTTCATCTTCTTATTTCTTTTCTTATTGGTTTATTCTTGGATCATGTGTTATTGCCCATTCTTAGAGACCAAATCAATATAGAGAGCCTTCTTTCTTACCTCATCTATATTATTCTCACATCATGAAGTTACAAATGTCTTCAAATATTGATGAAAATTCCTCTAAGGTACCTCACCACTACTCATGGCTCTTGCAAAGAGATACCCAACATAATGGTCTACCACTTGAACTCAAAAGTGTATTCTTCCACTCCTTGTCCTTGTTCTTACCAAAGGTATTTCCACTTAAAGAGATGCTCCTCTTCGTAAACTATGGGATACAATTTTGACTTCAAAAATGAGTTGAATTCCTTCCATTTTGTAACCATGGGCTTCTTTCCTATCCTCATTGCATTCACTTAACTCTCCCACTACAATAGGGCATGTCTACTCATCTTCAAATTGGCAAAAGAAAATATGTTATCTTTCTTGGATTTGATAAATACCTAAGTAAACTTCCCATTGTTTCAACCAACTATTTAAGGCTTCAAAATTAATTTTTCAAACATGCATGGATATCTCAAGTTTTTCTTCAACTTTGAAAGGAATATGAGAAGATGAAGAGAGAGAACAATTTTTACCTAAGTCATTGTATGAGGTTATTCTCAGTATGCCTTATCTTTTTCATTCTCAATATTTGTTTATTTTACTTCCCTATCTTCCTTTACCTATAGTTGTGTCACCAATTATGTCAATGTATCAATACTTTGCTCCAATCAAGAAAATATTACCTCTGGGTCTTCCTTGATATGTTCTTCATAAGAACTCCCTGCGAGTGAAGGTCCACTCCTTTTATATAGGATTGAAAACTTTTATTGTCCACTATTTCATTACTAGTTTTGGGCATTTATCATGCAGGATTTCGCCAAGTCTTTGGAATCTCATGTAACACTAGATCATCCATAAACGATAGGCCTATCGATCGTCTATTTCATCAATACAAATACTTTTGCAGAAAACAAATATTTATCTATAGCAGTGGGATGATGAAGAGATTTGTATTCCTTATAACTAACACCAATGCATCTATTTGTATGGTAACCAACAAAAAATCAATTGAAAATGCAACAAATTCGATATTTTGGGATCAAAAGGAATTATTCACTCCATTTTGTAATAGGAACACCAATAAATAAATGCAAACATAGGGAAACAATTTAGAGTTGAACTGTTCTTTGATTAAAAAATTAGGAGAGGTTGCATTGTCTTCCAAAGGCCACACTCCTTGTCCATTTTATGGTTATGCCACGTAGTGTGCCATTGAATAAATATTGAATTGGTTCCCACTATTTACTTGTGCAACCATGCAAAGAAAATTTCCTCTTTAACAACGTTCAAATGGATTATGAAAGAGTTACAGTGAAATACCCATGAATTTAGATATCATGGGTATGAGAGAGGACACATATATCACCACCAAAGGTATTAAACCTAAAAAAATGAATATGCATCTAGAGACTCCACGATGAGAAAAGAAATGGGGTCACATGATTTGGTTGGCAGTGTTTAAAGAGATCATATGACCCACTAGTTTCCCAATGGCTTGAGTAGTGAAGGAGTTCCTAAGTTATGAACAAATGGGAGTAGAAATAAACCAAAAGATTACAAAAACCATGTTCATATGGCCATTGATATCATTAATACATTTGGATGGTCGATTTTTCTATTGAGAGTGAACATATGTTAGGCCATGATTGATTCTAAAAAGAAATAACAACTGATATTAATCTAAAATCTACTTCTTTGTGAGAGATATCAGAAACCCATTAAAACAAATGAAATTAGAAACTCCCTCATACAACAATTTCTCAATAGCCTAAAAAAAATTCATATGACATTGAACATAGAGATTCTTCACCAATGAAAACTCAACATTGAATGCAGATTTTACTCAGCTCATAAGATAATTAGAGAGGGGTGAGATATACATAGATTCTATACATTTTTACTCATAGGAAATACAAATTTCATATGACCATGGCTTAGAGACACCCTCACTCAGCGTCGAAAAATTCGTTGAGTCCTTTGTCCATCGAACTTCGAGCAGGTTGCACTCTTCAAGCTCTTATTTTTGTTGTTGCCCTTCCCTTTAAATTTCTCCTCATATCTTCATTATTTATGATTGTTCACTATAGATTTTAATATTATACTCAATTAACACAAATATATAAATAACGATTCAAATTATTTTTTAATTTCATTTATTAATATAAGATAACTTTAATTAGATAATTGTTTTTTCTTGATCTAATAAAATAAAATTTGTAATAATTCAAAATTTTGATTTAATTAATGTAAAAAGAGATAAAATTTTGGAAAAGATTTCCATATACATGAAACATATATATATATATATATATATATGATAATTGTTACATCTTTTTTCTCTTCTTTTCAATATGAGCACTCCACCACCTATTCGGAAAACTTAGCCTAACAAGGGGAGGCCCCCCAAAATCACCCTAGATATCCTTTACGATTATACGGAATCAATAGAAAAAATAGGAGAAGAGAGAGATGTCAAAATCCAAATAGAGTTAGAAACATTAGAAAAAAGGAGTGAACAAAGAGACGTAAAACTCAAAATAGAGCTAGAGGCAATGATTGATAAAAAAATTAAAGATATCATTCAAACTCAAATAGAGGATAGATTCTTAGGGTTCAAGAATGAATTGCAAACAATGAAGGATAGAATTCAAGAAATGAAAAAACATAAAAAATCGACACAAGAAGGAGGGGTCGACGAAGATCTCAACTTGAGAGATAGGAATAAAGAGCTAGAACAAAAACTAACCAACAATTTGACCCTTAGTAATATGGAAAACAAATTCGATATCAAACCCATCAAAGAGGAAATGAATAATCTAATCGAACTAGACCATGAGCGTAACAAAAGCGTCTTGAACCTCATAATTTTTGGTATAAAAGAACAACAAGAGGAGGATACACTACTAATAGTAAAAGAAGAATTAAAAAATAAATCACTAATTGATACAACTTACCTCATAGAAGCAAAGAGGCTAGGAAAAATAATTGATCACAAATATAGGTTGATCCATGTCAAAGTAAGTTGTAATGACCATAAATATAGAATACTTAGTAAATATCCGATCTTAAAAGGGTGAGAAATATTTATAAATGAAGACCTCACTCCCGAAGAACAAGCTGAATTAAGGAAGGAAGTTCAAAAGGTAAAAGAATCCAGGAAAGAAGGAAAATGGACAATAATTAGAAATCGAAAAAATATTGTTAGGGATAGAGACCATAAGGATAATAATAAATAGGAATTTGGGACGCTCGGGATCCTTTTTTGGAATTGTCATGGATTTCCATGGCGCAAATTCCTATGATAAGTTGGATCTTGGGTGATATTTATATTATCTGTCTAGCTGAAAATTGGGAGCATGAGGAGTTTAACGTCCATAACATGGAAGTATTTGTCTTGTGGTCGTCATGGAACAAAAAATCCCATCGTAGAGGGATAAGAGGCATAGCTTGTTATATTAGAAAGAACATTTCTCCTCATATTCAACTTCATAAGATTGGTCATCTTAATCAATACATTTGGATAGAAATTTCAGACACCAATGCTAAGAATATGTATATAGCAATTTGTTATTTTTCACCTATTAATTCTACTTTTTATAAGAAAAATAATCTAGATAAAAATTGCCCATAGATAATTTAGAACAAGAGATTTATAATTTGAAAAATGAAGGTAATATCCTCCTGCTAGGACACTTTAATGCTAGTAATGCAACTAAACAAGCCACTCTTCTAAGTAATGACCCAAACCATGATCCTTTATGGCTATATGAAGACCTTGTTTTATCTAATAGCTACAAAAGAAGGTTTGAAGACCTAATTGAGAATTTGTTTGGTACTGAGTTGGTCAAGCTCTACAAATCTCAAGACCTAATAATTTGGAATGGAGTAATGAAGTGGCCAAACTCCAACCAGATGACCTGTATTCATGGGCTAGGTAGTAGTTTTGTAGATTATGTGATATATGATATCCACATTTCCAACCAAATAACAACTTTTGGCATTTTAAATAACCATGAGCCTGACTCTGATCATAAACCTTTAACCCTAACTCTAAAATTTTCCATGCATAGGAACACCATTGAAGAGAATTATGATAATCAAAGGAATTAGCGCTTTGACAAAAGTATCGTTGACATTTTCTTAAAGGATTTAAATAGTAAATTAAACCTCCTAACTTATAAGGACAACATTGAAGAACTCTATCATAATTTTACAACTACCCTTTCTACTTCTATTAACAAGTTCTCTTTTGTGGTGTCCTACAAAAAGAATAATAGAACAACCAACCCTTGGTATGATAAAGAATGTAAAATTTCTACGAAATCCATTAGGTATGCTTCTAACGAGTCCTTAAAACTCGATCAGATCAATACGTACAAAGCCCTAATTAAAAGGAAAAAAAGAGACTATATCAATAAAAGGCAAGAGAAACTTTCACAATTATACAGGTTGGATCCTAAGAAGTTCTCGAGCCAAATTCTAAAACGCAATACTAAAGAAAATAATAGGATTCCATTAAGGACCTAGAATCCATACCTTAAAAGTCTTTGCGAGTTCCCTAATTCCATGGACACCATTCCTATTGTCCCTACAAAGGAATAAGTTTTCTTTTTAATGACATAGAGTTTAGGGTTAAGCAACTCACAAATGGGAAAACTAAGGACATTGAGAGCTACCAAGATGAAATTTTTAAAATCGAAGGGCCAATCCTTATACCTCACATACACAAGATATTCAATTTAGTAGTCAAGAAGGGCTTCCATAAACCATGGAAAGAAAGCCTCATTGTACCTATGTTTAAAAATGGGGATAGAAACATTCCCTTCAATTATAGGACCATTATGATTAGCCCAATTTTAGCCAATCTTTACGGAATTATTTTGGAAAAGAAGATTAGCCTTTGGCTAGAAATTCATGGTAAAAGAGCTAAAGCCCAGGTTGGGTTTAGGAGATATCATTCAACTATGGACCATCTTGTTACCTTTAGGATCATTGCAGAGGAGTTCCGAAATACTAAAACCAATATTATTTGTTGTTTTGTTGACTTTAGAAAAACTTTTGACATGGCTCCTAGGAAAAACATTTGGAATAGGTTGGAAGAGATAAAAGTGCCTCTCGAGTTGAGGGTTGTTGCAATCAAGATGTATGAGAATGTTATTGTTAGGTTTAAAAACACTAAGGGTTGGTCGAAAGAGATTAACTGCAATATCGGAGTCAAACAAGGTTGTCCCTTGTCCCGTACCCATTTTGGCATATACATTGACAAGTTAGAAGAATGCTTGGAAAAATCAAGTTGTGTAGGCCCTACTCTCATTGGTATAGTCATCAATATTCTTCTTTATGTCAATGACATTTTTCTTATGGAAAGTAGTTCCCATGATCTTGAAAACCAACTAAGAATCCTCAAGGTTTTTTGCTCCAATATGGGTATGACTGTTAATACTGATAAGACTAAGGTCATGATTATTAAATCCAATAAGATCCCTTATGATACCTTTGTATATGAAAACAACAAATTGGAGGAATTGAATTCATATAAATATCTTGGAATTGATATTCACCACAAACTCAATTGGAATTATAGCATTGAGAAAAGGATTATTGGGGGATGGAAAGCTTATTATGGGCTTGAAAAAAATTGTAAATCAATTTCTCTTTGGAGTTGGGATAAGAAGAAACTCCTCTTTGAGAGTCTTGTTACACCTATTACTATTTATGGATGTGAAGTCTGGGGCTATAGTATTTCTCGTGAATCTTGGAGAAAGATAGATCAAATACAAAAGAATTTTATAACCTATAATATCGAAATTAAAGGAAATACACCCTATCCCATCCTCCTCTTAGAAACAAGCCTCTCCTTGATTAAGAGAATGGATATGAATAGATACCTAATGTATAAGAACAAGTTAAACAACATGGAAGACAAGAGGCTACCTAAAATTGATTCAAAATCAAGTCATAACCACCATCGACTCAAGCGAGGATGGCATAAAGACGCTCGGTCTTGGCTAAGCTATTGGGGAATCATGGAAGAAACCCTTTCGTTGAATAAAGATACTATTAAAAAAAATGTCAAATAAAAATTCAAGGAGAAAATGTGGTGTGATAAAGAGTTAGAGAAAAAGAGAAAATTAAGGTATTATAAAGATGTAATCAACCCTAATCTAGAAGATCAAAATTATCTATCTGTTTTGCCAAGTGTAAAGAAAAAAATAAGCATTGTTAAGATAAGAAAAAATTCTCAGGAGCTCCATAGTGAAACTGGGCATTGGTCAATTCCTAAAATGCCATGGGATGAAAGAGTGTGTCACGTTTGTGACACTAAGAAGGTTGAAGATGAAAAGCATTTTCTTTTAGATTGTCCAACGTATACCCATATTAGATCTGATTTTCAAAATATTTATCACACTACCAACCTTCCTAACCTCTTAACTCAACAAAAGTATGGTGATCTTGGAAAGCTTCACTTAATGCTTTTCGAGCACAGAAACAAAATTCTAAATAATCACAAGTAATCACTTACCCTCTTAAGGTCTCATAAACCAATTCGACCGTAGTGAACGTTAATCATCAACATCATCAAATAATTTATAATTAGATATATATACTTTGATCACATTTAAAAATTTAATGAAATTCAATTATTAAAATTACATTAAAATAAAATAAATTTATTCTATTAATATTTAATAGTATAACATATTTAAAATCTAATAAAAATATTTCCCACATTCCAGTAAATTTAAATAAAAAAACATCGTTGAAACATTATATTATTTTCATTTCCTTTTACAACTGTCATCCCATTTATTAATAATTATATTGCACATATAATAACCCAACATGTTTACAATCGTGTAAAAACATTTCCCGCATTCAATGAAATGAAAAATATTATTCAATTTACTCAATTGCAAAGGTGATCAATACACTTTTGTAGTGAATTTTTTTTATCATCACATATGAGAATAAAAAAAATATCATCACATATGATATTTTTATATCATTACATTTAAAAGTATGAGATTTTGAGGGCAAAAAATTTGGTTTGTTTTAAGAGAGGGGAAAGAGGGGGCGATTACTCTCAAGGATGAGAGAGGATATTAATTGGTTTTAATAATGACATACTTTTGCCGTTTTCAAATTCGCAATATATTTTGAAACTAATTTGCCTCAAAAATTACGACAAAAGGGGAGTTGATTTCTTCCCGGATAGTATGAGTATTGTGTTTGCACATCATTATTATATATGTTGATGTCTTTAATTAATATAAAGAGTTATTTTTATTGAATAAGAATTGTTTGTTAGTTTTTATTAGTAAATTTGGTTTGATTATTAATATTGTGGTCATTAATAGTTACAATTTGGATATATATATAAAGTATTTATAATTGATAATTGGACTTTTTGTAAATTTTTAATAAATAAGTAATTTTTTTTAAAGAATTATTATTATTATTTTTTTATCAAAAATACAAGTGGAAGCAAACCATTGTTATGGTTAGCATTTCAAAGAAAAAATGTTAAAAAAAAGGTTATAATGAATAATTGTGAATAAAGAAGATGTAAGAAAAACTTGGGAGGGAATCAACAAAAATAAGAGCTCGAAGAGTGCAACATTCTCGAAGTTTGTGGGAGAAAGAGTAAAGGGACCTGTAAATGTTGAGCAAAGGTGTCTTTGATCCATGGTCTTCTGAAATTTGTATTTCTAGTGAGTAACAATACAAATAATATGTTTATATATCATGCATTTGTAATTATCTTATGAGATGAATAAAATATCCATTAAATGTTGAGTTTCCATAGGTGAAGAATATATGTGTTCAATATCATATGAACTTTTTTTTTTAGGCTATTGAGTGATTTTTGTAAGAGGGAATCTCTACTTTTAGAATTGTTTAATGGTCCTCTGATATCTCAGACTTAGAAATAGATTTTAGAGTAATATGTTTTGTTCTTTATTTTCAGAATCAAGCATGGCCCAACATATATTCACTCAAAATAGAAAATTGACCATCCAAATGTAGGAATGAGATCAATGACCATATGAATATGGTTTTTGCAATATTTCAGTTCATTTCTACTCCCATTCCTTCATAACTTAAGAAATCCTTCCCTATTTGAGCCATCGGGAAATTGATGGGTTGTATGATTTGTTTAAACACTTCCAACCAAATCAAGTGACCCCATTTCATTTCCCATTGTGAAACCTTTGCGTCTACCTACCTTTATTTTTGGTTTAATACCTTTGTTGGTGATACAATTGTTCTCTCTTCAACCTATGATATATAATCCCATGGGTATTGCACTATAATTTGTTAATCATACATTTGAACGTTGTCAAAGAAGAAATTATGTTTCCATGGTTGTACAAATATAGAGTGGGAAACAATTTGTGATTTATTTAGTGGAATACTGTGTAGGTTAAGCATAACAAGGACAAGGAGTATGGACTTTGGAAGCCATTGAAATGTCTCCTATTTTTTTAATCGAAGAGCAATTCACCTTTAAATTGTTACCCTATGTTTGCATTTAATTATGGGTGTTCCTCTTGAACCAAAGAGTGAAGCACTCCTTTGGAGCCCAAAGTCCTAAATGTTATTCCATTTCCAGTTGAGTGTGTGTTGGTTACCCTACAAATAGATTCATTGGTGTTAGTTCTGAGGAATACAGGTCTCTGCATCATCTCAAGGTGAGAGAAAAATGTTTATTTTCTACAAAAGTATCTTTATTGATGAAATAGATGAGCCATACGCCTACCATTTATGGATAATCCAGTATTAGATTAGATTCCTAAGACTTGTAGAACACTTGCATGGTAGATACCCACAACAAGTACTGAAACAATCGACAACCATTGTTTCCAAGCCTACATAAAAGTACAGAACCATCAATGGAAGGGATTTCTCATCAAGAACCTGACAAGGAACACCCATAGGTCATATTTTCTTGGATGGAGTAGAATATTAATACATTGATGGAATTAGTGATATATCTATTGTTAAATAAAGATAGGTAAGTAAACTCAGCAAAGGTTGGGCATGAAGAGGATAAGGCACACTGAGAGTAATCCCCATACAATGATTTAGGTAAAAATTGTTCTTCCTTTTCATCTTCTCATATTCCTTACAAAGGTGAAGAAAAACTTGAGATACCCATGTATGATGGAAAAATTAATGCGAAAGTCTTGAATATTTGGTTGAAACAATTAGAAATTTACTTTTGTATTTATCAAATCCAAGAAATATAACTTATTTCCTCTGCCCATTTGAAGATGACTAGACATACCTTGTTGCGGTGGGATAGTTATGTGGATGCATCAAGGATTGTGTTATCATCTAATGCCTTTAAAAAGATAAAATATGAATTAATGATCCTAAGACTAGGTCTCGTTGGTATACATATAGGAGATAAAGGGTACAATTATAACGAAAGGGTACATTGAAGGGTTCTAGCCTACACACAAATATAATAGTAGAAATGTAATAATTTGATATCTAGGTATTAATAAGGGGTTTTATACTTAACAATAATATTTTTTTAAGTATTAACATGTCCCTCCCTTTCATACAGGTGTTGTCCTCAACAACTCAATAACCACAGGTGTTTCTGCATGAAGAACTCATCTTCCCATGTCTCCTCTTCCACTAATAGGTTCTTCCATTTGACAAGGTACTCAATAATTTGTTGACTTCATAGTCTCTTAATCTGTGTTTTAAGGATTGTTTCCGGTTCTAGTATGATTTTTAATTCTTCATTAATCTCTAGTAAAATAGTTTGGATTGAAATCTTGTCACCTATTACCTTTTTTAATCAAGAAACATAAAAGACTAGATGTACATATGATGATGGAGGCAAATCTAATTTGTAATCCATAGTACCAATCCTTTGTAACACCTTGTAGAGGCCATAATATTTTGGTGCTAATTTATTGTCCTTCTTTTGTTTCTTGAGCGACATCTATTTATATGGTTGTAGCCCAAAAAATTTCTAATCCTCCACTTCAAATTCCATTTCACTATCATGTTGTATGCTTGTTGTTTCATCTTATTTTGTGCTACAACCAAGTTTTCCTTCAATAGTTTGAGAACCTTTTGTTGGTGCCCTATGTGATCCTCCACTTCCTGAAGCTTTGAAGAACCTTTCAAGGGATATGTGATGGATGTCAAAGGATGATATCCAAGAAAAACACTACTTAGGGCCCCAAAACAACCCTAGAAGTACAAAAAGATGTACTCACATGAAAATTCCAAAGCATGCCAGTTGGATTAGGTGGGCATCCACAAATCTCCATATGGAATTTGTGTAGGGCTTCATACAACCCCATAAGTGTAGAAACCACAATTACAAATAATTCCAAAAGAACGTGTTGAACTAAAAAGTTTTAAGAGGAGCGAGTTGGAATAGGTGGGTGGAGACTAATATCCCCTTGGATCATTCCTCCCCCATTAGGAAGAAACAATATCCATTTTATTGAGTTCCCCCATCATGTGAGGAAATTTATACTGAATTTGGCCCAGAGTGAGCCACTTTCCTTGGTGTAGGAGTTGTCGTGCCTTGATAACCGGATAAAGATGGATCCTATATTGGCGAGTGCCCTTGACCTATGTTTCCACTATATGATCATTCTATGCTTGTTCCATGGAGCAGGGTTGAGCTCTGTTGGTGTCAATTGTTCTCCAATCTCTCAGGTGTCCAATAATGGTGGAAAATATGGTCAAAGGAGGTCCACATTGAACACTGGGGGAAAGACAAGGAAGGGTGGAGTATTGAGCTCAAAAGAATTTTTACCCACAACCTTGGTGATAGTGTAAAGCCCATAGAAAAGTGGGAGGATATTTAGATATGTCCATTTAAGGAATTTTTTTTACAAATGTAACCAGACTCTGTCTTTGACATGAAACTTGTGTGGTACCTAGTATTGATCATGGCCCTTCTTGTACTTCGCATTGGATTTTTGCAAAATCTCATGGACCTGTTGGGGAATGTGTTGAATCCGCTCAATGAATCTGGTGGATTTTTTGGCCTCAGACTAAACATGGGAATATTCTTCCCATGTGCTTACAAGAGGTAGTGCAACATCAATGGGACCCAAGGGTTGGAATCCTAGCCCCACCTGAAATGGGCTATGGGTGGTGGAGCTATTAAGAGCCTTGTTGTAGCTGTGATGAACATAGGGAAGAATCTCACCCCATGTACTCATATTCTTAGAGTTGTACATGCAGAAGATGTGCACAATCATACAATTGACGACCTCTGTCTAGCCATCGGTTTGGGCATCGAAAGTAGTGGATTTAGTGAGCTTAGTGTCTAAGAGTGACGAGAGAATCGACCAAAATGTGTTGAGGAACCTGATGTCCTGATATGAGGTGATGGTATTTGGTATCCCAAAATGGACTCACAGTCGTTCGAAGAATATCTTGGAAGTATCTTCCACTGTGATGCTCTTCTTGAAGGCTGTGATAATAGCCATCTTCTAAAACTCATCAACCACCACAAATACACAATCATTGTCATTCTTGGTGGATGGAAGGCCATATATGTAATCCATCGATATGGATTCCCAATGCCTCTCGGGAGTAGGAAGAGGGGTGCATAATCCTTGCTTCTTGATTTATAGCTTGGCAATGAAATAGGCAGTGCAATATCTTATATCCTTGCTAACGTCTTGTCAAAGTTTTGGCCAATTTTTATTTTCTGTAGAACGACCACAATTTTCTCCATGCCAAAATGTCATTCTATTCAAATGTAGTGAGGCTCCCAAATCATCTTTTCACATTCTTTTGTGAGAACATATAAGTGGCCCATATGGCATAACAATCAATATTGGATGTGAAAATCGGTGACATTCGCTTATGTACCGAAGAGATGATAGGTGATGGCGAAGTCAGGGTCAAGGTGATAAAGTTGGTGCCACTCAGATGCCTGATGTCCAAAGGAATGGAGAACTGCGGTGAGTGAAACAATGAGAGGGGGATTGAGTCCATTAGTGAAACGATTTTGGCTCCCTATTTTATACTTGATTTTTAGATGAAACTGTTGTAGGTATGTGGACAATTTTTTATGGCGGTAGTTCTGTAAATTTCTCTGTGTCTGTAAGAACTACAAAGGCTTGTAATCAGTGTGGATGATTGTCTCCTTTCCTAGAATTTAATGTTTCCATTGATGATAGTATTGCACAATGGAATGAATTTCTTTGTCATAGGTGGTCTATTTATGGAAATTATTTGAGACCGTCTCACTATGGTATGCTACTAGATGACCATGTTGAGTGAGAATTGCAACTACAACATATTCACATGCATTAGTATCAATATCTAACGGTTTTTGCAGATCAGGTAAGGAGAGTACTGAAGATAGGAACAAGTGATGCTTTAGATCATCAAATGATTGTTGTTGTGCCTTCCCCCATGTGAACTTTTCCTTGCCAGTTCACTTGGTTACTTGGATAAGGGCCCATGCAATATGGGAGAATCCCAACACGAACCTTTGATAGAAGTTGGCAAGTCCCAAGAATATTAGAAGCTGGGTTAGTGTGTTCGGGGATGACTAATCACGAATGACTTGGATCTTATATGGATCCACATGTACCCCATGCTCATCAACAATGTAGCCCAAGTATTGGACCTTGTTCATGCCAAAGTAGCATTTTTCCAAGTTGGCATATAGATTTTGCTGCCACAGAGTGCCCAATTCCTATTGAATATGTTTCATGTGCTCCTCCAAAGTTTTTTTGAAGATGAGGATGTCATCTAGATATACGTCCAAAAAATAGTTGTTGAAGCATCTCAGTACATCATCCATCAATGACATGAAAGTTGTTGGTGCATTTGCTATGCCAAAGGGAATGACCTACCATTCAAAGAGACCTTATTTAGATTTGCAAGTTTTCTTACATACATCAATTGGTTCGATGGGAACCTGGTGGTAGCCATACTTTAGGTCAATCATACTTTAGGTCAATCTTGTTGAAAACAATTTTCCCTTTGAGTTGGTCAATAAAGTCATCAATTCGGGGAATTCCATACCAGTTCCTCACTGTGATTTTGTTTAATGCTCTGTAATCAATGAAAAACTGTCATGTCCCTTATTTCTTCTCACCAGCACAATCGATCTTCCACCAGAGGAGGAGATAGCTCAGATGTTCCCCTTTTGAAGCATCTCTTGTATCTAGCGTTTGATTTTGTCATTTTCCATCATTGAGCGATGATAGAATGGTCCATTAGGAAGTGATGCACTAGGGGTTATATAAATTGGATGCTTGACTTTCCAGTGCATTGATACCCCCGTGGGTGAGGAGAATATGTCTTTTTACTCCTCCATGATCCTATCCACTTGATTTTGTTGCAAAGAGAGGATCTATGTAGAGGTCACGGATCTGGCAGTGACCTTCTACTTACTGCGAGCACAAATCACAAAGAGGAATAACTTCCTGGTCTATGAAATGATCTTACTGCATTGATTAACAAAGATTAAATAAATAGTGGTAGGTGGCACTACCTTTGGTATCATGTACAATTGTATACCCAAAGTGTGGGGTATAGACTCATACACAACATGTCACTTTGACAAATATGGTTGGCCTAAAAGAGCATCACAAACTTCAAGGGGATCAATATCAAACAATACCTCGTCTTTGAAGGGCTTGATGTGGTAGGGCAGACGACATTGTTGGATGACGCAAAGATATCATCCTTGGATAAGCCAACAGATGGTGTAGGGATTTGAGTGTGATGTTATCGACAAGTCCAACCACTTGATGAGCTCTACCGAAATCAGGTTCTTCTGAATGTCGCTATCTACAATGAAATGCAACGAAGTTCCCTTTACCCACATATGTGAGTGAAAGAGGTGTTCCCCTTCCTCTGGTTTTTTTGGTTCACTTGGTTGGACTTTGGTGGTAGAGACAATGGCATTGGGTTCAACATCGATTATCCACTTCCCACTTTTTGGATTTTATTTAGAGTCAAAATCTTCCTCTAACTCAAAAGATTTAAACTTGACCACAAGTCACTTCTTGGAGAGACATTCTCCAGTGTTGTGCCAAGGGATTTTATGGCATTCACACCATTTTCCCGTGTCCTTCTTCAACTTCTCATTACCCTTATTGGGTTGTGGCTTGGAATCTTTATCCTGAGAGAGACCATCTCGGTTTTATCCCTATTTTTGTGGGTTTGGGCCACCTTTTCCCTACTTCGGTTGTGAGGAGTTTACAAATCCAAATTCTCACCTCTTCTACTTAAATTTATGCTCAATATTGACAACTTATCTATAGGCCACACCTAATGATGTGATGTCCAAAAAATCCATGTATATTTTAATGTATATAGGCAGAGAGTTGTGGTATTTGAGAACCATATTTCATTCATATTTTTTTATACCCAATTTTGTGCATAGGGTATGGAAAATATTGGTGAAATTTGGTGTTGTCTGGTCCCTTTCCTGACGTAGCATGGTCCATCTTGTGTACTGGTCCTCGATGTTTATAATAGGGTAGTATTGTTCTTTAATGGAATCCCTAAAGGATTCCCATGTGGGGGAGACAACAAATATTGTATATTCCTTTATGGAATTTCTCTCAGAGTAAGTATCCCACTAGTCCTTAACATGGGCGACGACCTTGAGGAGTGAAAAAGTAATATTTTCCTTGTCGAAAAAATTGTGGACCAAAAAATACCCTTCGAGAAAATTCAACTATTTATCTACAACATATGCCTCTATCAATCCTTCAAATAATGGAATATCAAATTTTACTTATACCTTGAAGGGGGTTTCATGGTTCCTTTATGAATATGTGTCTCCTGTGGGAAATTGTCGAAGTATATGTGTAAAGTTGTCCATCATTTTGTTCCTTTGTCACGCAAGGGATTCCTCGAGAAACATTTTAAAAGGACCTCCTTCTCTATCATATTTATTCTCATCCCCAATGGGTTTTTGTCAGGCTCGGCATGGCTAATATTGCAAGGGATCGACTGGTTTGTGTCCCAAATTATTGTAGCCAAATCTTGTCGGGGACATGCACGAAGAAAAATAAATGAAGAGCAGACTGCTCTGATACCACTGATCTTCATTTATGAGAGGAACGAAAGGAATAACAGACTAAATACAATAACATAGAGATATTGAGAAAAACAACAGATATCCAATGAACAATAACTTCTATTGAATAAATAAAATAGGATGAATCTATAAAACTATAGAACTGAAAACAACTTTCTCGAATGGTGGGAGTTATGTCTAAGAAGAGATGTGGTTTTTGCATCTATTTTTCTGAGAAGAATGATTACAATGAGGCTTTCAAGGCCTTTTTAAAATTACTCATGAATTCCAAAACCCTAGACATCCAAAAACCTAACCCTAGGAGATGAAACACCAAACGTTATGTGGGCCTAGATGGGTAAGTTGGTACCTCAACTTCCCGTGGTCGTAACTTTTTCATATGACCTTCATTTTAGGCGCGTGATAACTCGTTGGAAAGTTGTTTTCTTGAAATACACATTATGTCATCAAACTCCGACTCTGTGTAAAGATTGAATGTGGAAAGAAAGAAAAACATTGTTTAGGGCCCCAAAACGGCCCTCGAAGTACATAAAGATGTACTAACATGAAAAATTCAAAAATAAGCCAGTTGGATTAGGTGGGAGACCACCAATTTCCACCTAGATCTTGTGTAGGGGTTCATATAACAATGAAAGTGTAGAACCCACAATTTCAAAGAATTACAGAAGAACGTCTGGAACAATTTTTTTTCAAGAGGAGCCATTTGGAATAGGTGGCTAGCCACCAATACGCACCTGGATCATCTCCTTTAGTGGAACACACAAACTATTTCACCTATGCTAACCAATGGATCTTGGATTTTCTAAGACCTGTTTACATTGGTCTTTATGTGTCTCTTGGAAGGTAAAGGCATGGTCTTGTTTAGTTAAACACACAAAATATTTAAACTAAGGTAACCAATGGATCTTCCATTCTTTGATTTTTTTATTATATGGATCCTCTTCTTTCATCATGGTACATAAATCCCAATTGTTGCTAATTTGGGGGTTTATCAATATGATGTTATATGTAATTTTCTACATGTGAGTCAAGCATTTAGTGGGTATGTTGTATATTAAATAATGTGCTATTATTTTCTATTCTATATTAATATGTCATATTATTTTCCGTTATATCACGTAAGTTACTTTTTAAATTTTTGATAGCATTGTAACTTATCATCTTAGACTTTGCACTAGGTTATACAGTTCCCAATTTTTTTCCTACCACATAACTCACTACTTTGTGTCTATATGTTTTGAGTGTATTTCCTTATGTTGATCCAAAGAAATAGTAGATCAAATAGTCTTCCTAATAGCCGACATCACAACTTCACAACCTAGTTTTCTCTTTATGTTAGCTTAGATGGATGACATGGGTGTTTTGACCCTAGACATGTGCCTATGTCTGAAGACTCCCTTATACTCCTAGATTAAATTCTAAGTACTATTTTAGTATCCTTGAATATATTTTATTACACATGAACACCCTTCCCCTATTCTCATAGCTTGTTGTTCCTTTGCTTTCGAATCTCCATCATTGAAGTCACTTTTGCATTGTATCAATAGTTGTTGAAGATTATACAGATGAATATATATCATCTCTAAGTTGAACAAATGATGTTTTCTAGTGTTAATCATAAAACCAATGGTATTTGGCATGTCATTCAAATCTCAAATTTATTTTTTTAACTATATTGATGTTTCTCATTAAGTAGTTGTGCAAAGTATACTAAATGTACTGTATTTTTATTAATGCAATATCATCCACATTGTTTTACAACGACATATCTCTAGAACAACATATCTATCTCTAGAATGAAAAGACGTAGAAACATCCATTTATATCATTAAAACTTTAACATACAACATTATATATACCAACAACATTTATATCATTAAAACTTTAACATACAACATTTTATATACCAACTCCCGGTTGTCATACTTGCATGACACGAGGTCGATACTGCAACCCACAAAAATGGAGCGCAAGTAAATTGGTTTGAAAATCAAACTTGAGACCTCATTTACACATTTCCTTCCATTTACATGACACTTTCCAATCGATCTACACGCCTGCGGGCACCAAATCTTAACCCTAAACATAGTTTCCAAAAATATATTTATAACAAATTATATATTTAAAATTTTAACACATTACATTTTATATACCAAATATTAACTTAAATATAGTATCAATATATATATTTATAATAAATTGCTTATTCAAATAATAATAATGAAAAAAAAATACATATTTATAATTAATTATAAGACACAATATTTACATATACATTTTTATTGGGTAGAGAGCACTCTATAGTTTACTATTTACATATACTTTTTAAATACTTATTGGGTAGAATATTTACATATGCATTTTGAATACTTATTGGGTAGAGAGCACTCTGTAGTTTAATATTTAGGTATACATTTTGAATACTTACTAGGTAAAGAGCACTCATGGTTTAATATTTAATGGGTACATTTCCAATACTTAATGGGTAGAGAGGATTTTATAGTTGAATATAGAGGAGGTTGTTAAATATTAAAAATAATACTATGTCTAGATTTGATGGAGATTGGGTCTTTTCAAGTACAAAGAAGATTATCATGATCTTTATCTAAAGATTGCACTTATAATTCAAGAAATGGTTCAAATGTTTGTCAATTGAGTTTAACTTAGATGATTAGGAAAAATGATTATTATTTTCTATACTCTGATTCAATTCTCATATATCACATGTTAAATTTATAAAATTTATAAGGAGTATATTTTTTTAATGATTTCAAACCTTATTTCATTATATATATTAGAACATGTTAAATTTATAGGAGTATATTTTTTTAATGATTTCAAGCCTTATTTCATTATATATATTAGAAAATTGAGTTTAATTCAATTAAATAACAAAAAAAACTAGCTCGAGAAATGACAATGGCCCTTCTCGTTCACATAAGATTAATTCTACAGTATTAGAGTCCTAACCCGCACATAGGTTGAACAATATTTGGCTAAACAAACCATATTTGGCTAACCAGAATAAGAATGCTCACCGGGTTGATTGAGCGCCATCTATCTATTAACACGATGCCCCCACTAGGAAGAGGCAGAGAGATAAAGAAGGGCGAAATGACGTATAAGGGGTAATGAAATTTACTAAATAGAAGAAATGGTCCAGCTCAGCTGCTTTATCGGTGAGCCTACTTCTTACTATTTTCCGCCTGGCCTAACTACACAACAGCATATCCTCCTCGGGGAGCCAATGAAGTTCGGTTAGTGAGCCTATGACGTCATCTTCGAATTGTCATGGTTCTGCAAACGAATCACTCACTCCAGCAGTGGGGATATCCACTGGTTGAATGGTTTGACGGAGTGCTCATTAGCGTTCTTGAAACATAACAATTTCTTAAGCCCTCTACTATTTGTAGTGTCCACCTCGTGCTGCTACTGACTGGGAACGAGACTCAGGCTGAGAGTAAGCCTTGAACTGGTACATCAATATGGTTCCCAGGAGCTTACCTTTCTTTGCCAGTATCATTGCCAGGAGCTTTATCGGTTGACGGTTTAAAAAGGTTAGATTTAGAAGTTTCAACTTCCCACGGACGGAGCTCCCTCTAATGCTATACTCGTACACCCACCATACTCTAATTTCCACCATCCGATGGCCAGTAATCGTTTCAAAGTGCAGTGCTGGTGGACTCAATCTATAACCATTCTAACCCATACTAATCGATAGCGTATGGAAAGGGCTTGGCTCCGTTAGTGCAGTAGGTAGAGCCATTTATTTCCCTTGAACCTTAAATAAAGCTTTCTCATCCCTATCATTCCTAGTCTCTTCCCCTTCCGCAGCAGCATAGCAAGATCTGTTCCATCCGGTTCACTACATGTTTTGTGAACCCATTCGACGGTTTTGGGACCATCGCTTTTTTATTCCTATTTCTATCCCGGAATAGCTACTCTCTCGTTTCTTTTGAAGTGGATCTCCCCTCTCCTTATAGTTGGAGAGGTTGGTCCCCACCCAATTGAATTCCGGTAGGGGCCTATACCTACTCTAAAGAGTCTACTAGAGCGCTTGTTGATGGTAGGTTAGCTGGAAAGCCTAGGTTGATCTACTAGAAACTGTCTTTTCATGAACCATCAATTGTTTAAATTTTTCATATGGTTTATATTTTTTTTTCACAGTAAAAAAGAAACAGTTTCACTGTTATTTTATTAGAATTAAATGAAACTTTTTGCTACATATGTTTCAAGAAAGTATCTTTCAAAAAGATTTATGGACTTTCTCCTTCCACATTATTAACGTCTTCATAAAAAAACAAGCCTGTATTGTCATTGAGTGCATTTTTTGATAGGTTGTCTGCTACTTTGTTGATCTGTTTGTGGATGTGCATAAAATTAATAGTCTCAAATCTAGTCTTTAATCTTCTGATCTTGTTTTTCCAGTGGTTGAGATAAATAAGATTCAGGTTGGATTTGTAGTTTATCCAGTAGATAGTGACCTTGGAGTCACATGCAACCATTATATTTTTTATAGAAAGGAGGGAGGAGAGTAAAAGGACTCCTGAAAGTCCCATGAGCTGATCTTTCATATTATTTCCTGTGCTTCCAACGAAATGTGCTTTGACTGAGTATTCTTTGAAAGAACGGATAATTTTGATATTCATCATAGGATCCAATCTGTTCGAGTTCTCAAATAGTGTTTTGTTCCTAAATTTCCAAATGCCCCAAAGAACCAGAAAAGAGATGTGTCTTAGTTTTGGAAATTGAAAGAACTATTGTAGAACACTTCTAATCGCTATCAATCTTCAGAGTTGTTATCACTTCAAACCATATGTTTTGTGTTTTTGGGCAATCCACAAATAAATGTGTAGCAGTTTCTTCATTCTTTAAACAAAGGTAGGGTCCAATGCCTCCTCTTTTCTGTTAATTAAGTAAGGATACAGTCCTTAAGGCACATCCACATGAAGTATATTATTTTGATTGGAATATTCAAAGACCATATAGCTTTGTACAACCATTTTTTTTCTTCCAATTTGTTAGAAAATAGAATAGAATGATAAGCTAGTTTGACAGTGACGGTACTTGTCGATCTATTCCAGGACCAGGCCAGTTTGTCATTTTCATTTGTGAGGCGAATACCGCTGCTTCTTATAATATGTCAACTTTATATATGTAATAACACCAGCAAAGAACGAAGGGGAAAATGTATGTAATGTAGCCTGGGTCCGCCTCGTGACGAAAAAGGTAAGCAACCTGGAGCTACTAACTTTGACTTTAGCGTAAGTCTCTTTTTTTTTGTTTGTGTCCTTTGGAATAAGGGTATTTCTGTCACTCACTGCGGTATCCCCAACATCTTCGGATCAGGAATTCAGGCAAAGCAAATCGAATTGGTCCCATTATTCCTTGATTCACACTGGGTAGGGAGCCGGAGCAACAACTCCAGAAAATATTGGAAGAGAGAAAAATCCGTTCCAATCTATTCATGATGACCAACCAAGTATTCTTTCTTTTTCCAAAAGAGCAAGCCTTCCTCCATTGTTTCTTGAAACAATTGATACGCCTTAAGTAGGTAGTCAGGTGCAAGGATTCTATAGTAGATTGATTAGCCAATCTTTATTTGCCACCTGGATATGGAGTTGGTGGATTTGATCCTCGGTCAAGTGCCTTTTGAACTGCTGCTACCTTTGCTTTTTGGACTGGATATGCTAGAATTGGATCTACACCTGTAGGTTATGGGTCTGGAACCCCGCGACATCAGGACCGGGATGGAAGGTTGCAGGTACCGATTCACAATATACTATACCCAGAAAACAAATCTACTGCAAGTGAAAAAAAAATTCTCCACAGTGGATAGAGTATAGAGTCCTAATCGTCTTCATCTTGGATGTCTTCTTTAGATGTTTTGGAACCAAGCTGGGCTGAACGGTTCAGAACAATGTGATGTGTTACTTACGATGCAACTCTTGAGGATCTTCGTCGTACACAAGCTAGGAAGGTTATGCTAGTAAGCGAGGTCTTGTCGCAGCATTCTTGTATTCCAAGCATTCCTCTATCTATAGTAGTCGACGGAGCTCTCCCCGCGACCAAATCCAGACCTGACACAGACGCGCCACCCAGGCACGTCCGCTCACAGGACCTCCTCCTTCCTTGGACCATAGAACTGAAAAGCTCTTCTAATCTCCTATTGGGAATTTTCCACACCAACATTAGTTCTCCAAAAGATATCCCTTGACGATCGGGAAATCGGACTTTGCGATTTCGCGAATCCTGTGGTCGTGTGATCTGTGCCTCACGATTCTCCGAAATCCGACATGAGTCAACGATGACCTTTTACCTTATTATCGGGGTTCCTCCTGTCGGGATTTCGGCATTTGCGATGTCCAAAACAACTTGCCTCACCAATCCCTGATCCCTGATACACCCCTTACTGCCTTAGCCCTCCCCAGTTAAGCCTTTAGTCCACATGATCGCTCCTTATATGACCGTAGTCATATTCCTTATCGGGGTTTCACGGTTCGTGATTTCAAAATACACAAACAACTTGTCGTCAGGATCCCCGATATCTCGATGACCCAAACGTCGATGGATGAATTCCTTGCCACCTGTCCTCCACTAATTCCTCTGTGGCCCCACACTATTAGCCTATCGAGAAATCGCATTTCGGAGTTTCGCGATTTCTGATTCAACATTTTCTAGGTATTCAGGATCCTCGATATCCCAAACCCTGACTCCTCTCGGATCTTTTGACGTGTGTCCTCCCTAAGATCCACGGCTAGAACTTCATCGGGATTTCGAGACTTGAAAGGTCTTGGTTCTCTTGACTTCTGAAATCTAAAACGTCGATGGACTCTCGATCCTTGCCACATGTCCCAACAGATGGACGGTCCTGTGCTCATCGGGATTTCGAGACTTTTGATGTCCCGATTCTCACGACCTCAGGAAATCCAATTTTCCGACTCCCGATAGCTCGATATCCTGATGCCTCTTTGGTTTATTTCCTCTGCTCACTAGGACATAACCTCGGTGCAACTTCTTCCTGATCGAGCGGCTGGCGGGTAGCCCAACAATGATCCTACGGCTCAGGATCCTCCTCAGCTTAACCCTCTAGTGTGGCCGTAACCTCCTTGTTACTCTAGCAGATCTGATGGCTGGTAGATTTTCCATGAATCCCCTCCACGAGATCCTGACTGTCAATTTCTTCCTCCTTGAGGATTTCTTGAAAATGACCAAGTGTTCTCCGGCGCTCACTCGTCCTCCTGTGTGCAACCCTGCAACTCTTGTTTTTTTTTCGATGCTCCACGACATGAACTCCCTCTGTAATCCTTCCTTAAGTTCTGAAGGTTCTATCCCTCTTGATATTTCTCACACTTTCGACCTCAAAGAGGGTCCTTGCACGCACTCCTTGCGGGTGTTCTCAAACATCTCCAAGTGTTGAGTTCTCTTGACTCTGCGCACACCTGCAGCAGCAGTCCTTCGAAGTTTCTGCCCAGTTTCACAACTGAGACTTTCCCTTGGCCTGTGCCCTCCTAGCACGGCTCCACTAACCCATTTTCACTTCTGGGTGAATGAGAACAAAAGTTAAACTATCTAAGTCTCCGTCAACGCACCCCTTGCATACGGTTTCAACTGCACTCCTTGCAGGAATCCTCACATAGATAGAGAAACAATTGAAACTTATTTGTTCTTCCTCTCAGATTTCAAACTCACACATGAAATCACATACACAGCAATAAAACAATTTCATAACAGGAAAACAAACACTCATGAGCACATCATTAACATCAACACACAGAGAACAAACACAAAACCATGGATTTGAATCAACTTCTTCTATTAATTCAATATCTATACATGGATGTTCTTCTACAGCTCTCTGCTACTCTCCTGTGCTCTTCCTGCTTCAGCTATCATGCCAATACTACAATGTACAATGAGTGTGTCTATATCCGTTTTCCCACCTCTTTCTAAAAATGTCTAATCTATGAATTCAAGTCTATCTACCTGCATTAACTAGTTTAAATGCCTCTTATCTACTAAGGACGAGAGTGAATCGCTCAAGGTCCAATACAATATACAAAGGCACTCCTTCATAAATGGCTTCATTAAATATTTGGTGCATCAATCTTCAAAAATATTTTCGAGCAATTTATCATGTGCTAAAAAAAATACGTTGCACTGGCTCCATTCTCACTTTGATATTTGCGATGCTCCTGCATCATACTCCATCGCTTGAAAATTTTCATGGGCTCCTGTCCATGAGCTCTTGCATGGTATATCCATGCTTCTGTATCTCTGCTTCATTCTCCCAGCTGGCATCTTCCACTAGATGGTCCTTCCACTTGACCAAATATTCAAAATATTGTTTCCTTCTGGTCTTCTTACTGATTCTCTTGTCCAATATGTTCTCCATCTGCAACTTCTCTGCAATCGACATCTACTTTTTCCACTGAACCCCTGGTTGTTCACTTTCTGTTCCTGCTTCCTCAGCTTTATATGGGTATAAATCTGAGACGTTGAATATCGGAGATATTTCGATCCCTTCCGGTAACTCGATCTCATAAGCATTTTCCCCCAATTTCTTCAAGACCTTACATGGCCCGATTTTCTTCATTTTCAATTTATTGTATGTTCCCCTCGGGAACCTCTCTTTCCTCAAATGTGCTATACCTAATTCACCAACCTTGAACTGAAGTTGTCTCTTCTATTGGTCGGCTCTGTGCTTATATTCATGACTTGAATCTAGCAGTCGTTGCTTCACCTGGCCGTGAAGTTCTTTCATTGCCTTTGTGAATTCTTCGGCACTTGTGCTCCTAGTAGCAGTTTGTTCTGAATCTTTCAACTCAGAAACTCCTCTTGGATGTGTGCCATATACAATCTGGAATGGACTCTGTCCTGCGCTCATGTTCACTGAGTCATTGTGTGCAAACTCTGCTTGTGGAAATATACTATCCCAATGGCTGTGGTGCTCTGTCACCAAGCTTCTTAGCAAGTCTCCCAGACTTCTGTTTGCCCATCTGTCTGAGGATGATAGGCAGAACTAAACATCAAGTTAGTTCCCATCTTCTTCCACAATGTCCTCTAGAAATGTCCCACGAACTTTGTATCTCTGTCCAAAACAATACTTATGGGTAAGTCGTGAAGTCGAACGACGTCTTTGAAAAACAGATTTGCGATATGAGTCGCATCACTGGTTTTCTGGCATGGGATAAAATGTGCCATCCTGGAAAATCTATCCACTACCACAAAGGCTCAATCAAATCCTCTTTGCGTCCTTGGCAATCCCAATATGAAATCCATGCTAATTTCATCCCACGGCCTCTCGGGTATGGGTAATGGTTGATAGAATCCTGCATTCTGCTTTCTTCCCTTTGAATGCTAGCAAATCCTACATTTTTCCACAAACCTCTTGACCTCTGACCACATCTCTGGCCAAAAGTATGACTCTCTTAGCTTCGTGAATGTCTTATCATGACTGAAGTGTCTGGCCAATCCTCCACTGTGTTTTTCCTTTAACAGATTCTCCCTCATGGAGCAATTTGGAATACACAATTGATTGCCTCTGAACAATAATCCTTCTTGGATCATAGAGTCTATCCACTGGCCTCTGTCTCTGAGAACTGGTTTCTCAGTTGCCTCATATGCCTCCTTGAAATCCTGATCATACATATCCCTGAGATCATCAAAGCCTAACGTCCTGACTTTGAACTCCTGCAACAACAAACACTTCCTGCTCAAAGCATCAACAACTTTGTTAACAGTACCTGAAATATGCTTAATTACAAAAGTGAAATTCTGCATGTATTCAACCCACTTAACATGTCTCTGATTCAACTTCTCATGTTGAGTCACATATTTTAATGCATGGTTATCACTATATAAAACAAATTCTTTTGTAATCATATAGTGCCTCCATTTTTTTAATGCTTGTATGATGGAATAGAATTCCTTATCATATGTGGAGTACTTTTCTTTTGCCTCATTCAGCTTCTCACTGAAATATGCAATCGATCTGTCCCCTTGACTCAAGACCGCTCCTATGGCAAACCCACTTGCATCACATTTTACCTAAAATGTCTTTTGAAAATCCGACAACACCATAACCAGTTCTTCCGTGATCTTCTGTTTCAACAAATTGAAACTCTTCCCAGCCTCTTCAGTCCAGTGAAAATATTTATGTCTTTTCTTCACTTTGTCCATCATCGCTGCGCTAATCCCACTGAAATTTCTGATGAACTTCCGGTAGAAACTAGCCAGTCCATGAAAACTTCTCACCTCAAAAATATTTCTCGGTGATGGCCAATTTTTGATTACTTCTACCTTATCCGGATCCATCCTTAACTCATTCTCTGAAATAACAAATCCCAAGTAAATGAGTTACGTCTTCATGAATGAGGACTTCTTCATGTTTATCAACAACTTCTCCTGTTGTAGTTTCTTCATTACTGTAGCTAAATGCTTCAGATGTTCTGCCTTCATTTTGCTAAAAATTAATATGTCATCCAGATACACAATGACAAACTTCCCTATGAATTCCCTCGGGACTTCATTCATCAACCTCATAAAGGTACTCAGGGAATTTGTGAAGGCAAATGGTATGACAAGCCATTCATACAAACCTTCATTTGTCTTTAATGTTATTTTCCACTCATCACCTTCCCTCATGCGAATCTGGTGATATCCACTCTTCAAATCTATCTTTGAAAAAAAAATTGCTCCACTTAAGCAATCCATTAAATCATCCATCTACAGTAATGGAAACCTGTACCTGATAGTTATCTTGTTGATGGCCCTTGAGTCGGTACACATTCTCCAACCTCCATCTTTTTTTGGACTGAGTACCATTGGAACGACACACGGGCTCAAACTTTCCCTGACCAATCCTTTGTCTAGCGGCTCCTAGACCTGCTTCTTGAGCTCTTCATTTTCTTGCGGCATCAACCTGTACGCGGCTTTATTCGGCAAACTAGATCCTGGTATGAGGTCTATATGATGACTCACACTCCTCATCGGTGGCAACGAACGAGGTAATTCGTCCACCATGATGTTAGTGAACTCTTCCAGCAATTCATGAATCTCCTCTGGTAGATCATCCACTCTTGTGCTAGTCAAAACGATCCTTGGTTTCCTAACCACAAAGAATTGTGGATCTTCTTTCTTCTTCACCTCCATAAGAAATTCCTTCCCACTCATGAGAAGTACAGTATTTATCCCTTCTGGTTTTACCTCCTTATCTTTTATTGGAAGCAACATGTGTGTCCTCCCATTCTTCTCTAGAGTATACGTATTCATCTTCCCATCATGAATTATGTTCCTGTCATATTTCCATGGTCTGCCCAGCAATAAATGACAGACATCCATAGGAATAACATCACAAAGTATTTTATCATTATACCCTCCTATTTTAAATTCAACTAAACATTGTTTAGTGACATTTACCTGATGTCCCTTATGTAGCCATGAAACTTTGTATGGACTCGGGTCATCATTCATCTCCAGCTCCAACTTCTCTACCATCTCGGTTGAAACGATATTATCTGTTCTACCGCTGTCCACGATAACCTTGCATACCCTGTCCTTTGTTTTGCAAGCGGTTTTGAAAATTCTGTTTCTTTGAACTAAGCCCTCCACCTCCTTCTCGGGTGTTAAGAGAACCTTACGCATCATCAACGACCTTCCTCCTTCAGCACCTTCTGCTTCAACATCCCGCCTCTGTGCCTCGGCGATGTGAGATTCTCCTCCATCCTTCTTTTTATCTGGATAGTCGAATGACTTGTGCCCATTTTTTCCACACGTGAAGCATGTGATTACTCTACCTCTTCCTCTTCCTATACCTATGGTACGAGGAAACATGTTATTATCAGCGTATCCTCCTCTCTGCTCTGTACACTTCCCTCTTTGCTCAACATGTTTCCCTCTCTGTGAACTTCCACCTCACTTGGTTTGAGTCTGAGGTTTCTTCCAGTATTCCTTGGGCTTCTGGTATTTATCTTGGGCAACCGATTTGCCTCTGGGCTAACTTCTTCCTTGACCTCTTTGACCTTGCTTACAACTCAACTTCTCCTCAGCTTTCAAAGCCATTTGATAAGAATCCTTCACCGTTCGGATGGTTGCCATGCTCATCTCATCCTGGATATCATATCTCAGTCCATTCATATACCTGGAAACTTTCTCATCATCGCTCTCCCGATGACCTGCCCTGATGTTCAGTCGATAGAATTCCCCCATATACTCTTTTAATGTCATCAACTTCTGTCTCGGGTTCTGCATCCTCCCGAACAGAGTGATTTGATAATCTCTCAGGATGAACTTTGCCTTCATCTTTGCAATCATTCGATCCCAACTTTTAATTTTTTGCTTTCCCTTGCAGCGTCTATCTGCTTGTAGCTCGTCCCACCATAATGTTGCATGTCCCTTCAATCTCATGACAACATGCCTAACCTTATTATCCTCTTCAACATCCTCATAATCGAAGTATATATCCAGAGCTCTAATCCAATCTAGAAGCTCTTCCGCATCTAGATTCCCCTCATAAACTAGAATGTCAATCTTTGCCTTTGCACCCATCCATGCAATAGCTTTGATTAGACATTCATTGGCTGCATCCTCAGCTACAACTTCTTTCTCATGTTCAGCTTCAACTTCACCCTCTGAATCGCTAAGATCCCTAGCATTGGCTGTGTGTCTTTGCGCTGTCTCCATATCTTCCAGTCTAGCTCGTAGATCATGTATCTCTCTTTCCATTTCTGGATTCTGCGCTTGCCTACCCCTTCTCCTCAGATTTTCTCTTTCCTCTGGATCGAGTGACTGTCTATCCCGTCTGCTTGGCGGCATGGTGAATTTCCTTCTTCCCTGCTATAAAAAGAAAATAAATTTTCTTGCTCTGATACCACTCTGACGCAGGCGCACCACCCAAGAATGTCTGCTCACAGGACCTCCTCCTTCCTTGGCCCGAAGAACTAAAAATCTCTTTTAATCCCCTATCAGGAATTTTCCACACCCACAACAGTTCTCCAAAAGATCTCCCTTGATGATCGGGAAATCAGACTTCACGATTTCATGAATCCTGTGGTCGTGTGATCTGTGCCTCACGAGTCTCTGAAATCCAACGTGAGTCAACACTAACCTTTTACCTTGTTATCGAGGTTCCTCCTATCGGGATTTCGGCATTTGCGATGTCCAAAACAACTTACCTCACCAATCCCCGATCCTTGATACACCCCTTTCTTCCTTAGCCCTCCTCGGCTAAGCCTTTAGTCCATCCGACCGCTCCTTGTATGACCGCAATCATATTCCTCATCAGGGTTTCGCAGTTCACGATTTCAAAATACACAAACAACTTGTCGTCAGGATCCTCGATATCCCGATGACCCAAATGTCAATGGATGACTTCCTTTCCACCTGTCCTCCACTAATTCTGCTGTGGCCCCACACTGTTAGCCTGTCGATAAATCACGTTTTGGAGTTTCGCGATTTCTGATGCAACGTTTTCTAGGTATTCAGGATCCTCGATATCCTAAACCCCGACTCCTCTCGGATCTTCTGACGCGTGTCCGCCCTGAGATCCACGGCTATAACTTCATCGGGATTTCAAGACTTGAAAGGTCTTGGTTCTCTTGACTTCTAAAATTCTGAAACGCCGATGGACTCTCGATCCCTGCCACCTATCCCAACAGATGGATGGTCCTACACTCGTCATGATTTCGAGACTTTTGATGTCCCGATTCTCACGACCTCAGGAACTCCAATTTTCTGACTCCTGATAGCTCGATATCTCGATGCCTCTTTGGGTTCTTTTCTCTTCTCACTAGAAGATAACCTCGATGCAACCTCTACCTGATCGAGCGGCTGGTGGGTAACCCAACAACGATCCTACAACTCACGATCCTCCTGAGCTTAACCCTCTAGTGTGGCCGTAACCTACTTGTTATTCTAGTGGATCTGACGGCTGGCGGATTTTCCACGAATCCCCTCCACGAGATCCTGACCGTCAATTTCTTCCTCCTTGAGGATTTCTTGAAAATGACCAAGTGTTCTCCAGCGCTCACTCTTCCTCCTGTGTGCCACCCTGCAACTCTATTTTTTTTTCCGATGCTCCACGACGTGAACTCCCTGTGTAATACTTCCTTAAGTTCTGAAGGTTCTATCCCTCTTGAGCTTTCTCACACTTTCGACCTCAAAGAGGGTCCTTGCACGAACTCCTTGCAGAAGTTCTCTAACATCTCCAAGTGTTGAGTTCTCTTGACTCTGCGCACACCTGCAGTAGCAGTCCTTCGAAGTTTCTAACCAGTTTCACAACTAAGACTTTCCCTTGGCCTGCGCCCTCCTGGAATGGCTCCAGTAACCCAATTTCATTTATGGGTGAACGAGAACAAAAGTTAAACTATCTGAGTCTCCGTCAACACACCCCTTGCGGACGGTTTCGACTGCACTCCTTGTAGGAATCCTCACTTAGATAGAGAAACAATTGAAACTCATTTGTTCTTGCTCTCAAATTTTAAACTCACACATGAAATCACATACACAGCAATAAAACAATTTCATAACAGGAAAACAAACACTCATGAGCACATCATTAACATCAACACACAGAGAACATACACAAAACCATGGATTTGAATCAACTTCTTCTATTAATTCAAGATCTATACATGGATGTTCTTCTACAACTCTCTACTACTCTCCTGTGCTCTTCCTGCTTCAGCTATCATGCCTATACTACAATGTACAATGAAGGTGTCTATATCCGTTTTCCCTCCTCTTTCTAAAACTGTCTAATCTATGAATTCAAGTCTATCTACCTGCGTTAACTAGCTTAAATGCCTCCTATCTACTAAGGACGAGATCGAATCGCTCAAGGTCCAATACAATATACAAAGGCGCTCCTTCATAAATGGCTTCATTAAAGATTTGGTGCATCAATCTTCAAAAAGATTTTCGAGCAATTTATCATGTGCTAAAAAAATACGTTGCGTCGGCTCCATGCTCGCTTTGATATTTGCGATGTTCCTGCATCAACACGAGGAGGCGCAGATCTTCTACCTTAATACCAGAAAACAAACCTAGATTAGAAATGGGTTGGTTAAGGGTTAAGCATTTGCAAAATGTAGTCTTTATCCCTTCATCAATTAGAGAAGCTCTACTAGGACGAAACGTATGCTATACCCCAGGCTATGCTATGCCCTAGCACTAACATTCCCTCCGTTCACTATCATTTAGTTAGCACACACAGAGATAGATGTTCCTTGGGTTCGGGAGAAGACAGACCGATTGTCGACCACATGGGACAGTTTTGGGGAGATGGGATAGGGACCGGACTCTGCAGCGTGGTGTATGCCATGGTATTCGACAACGAGCCCTATATAGATCATCCGCCTCTGTTACCTCCTCCATGGGTGGCGTCTATGCCTTTGTAGGCTATGCGTATGGATATGTTTGAGGACCCAGATATAGCGTTGGTCGATCAGTTGAATCATAAGAATCAACAGACTTTACATCAACGACATAATCCTCAAAGCCAGGTGGTTAAAGGAATAATGAAATTCCATAGCCTCGTAGAAAGTCTGATGAATCCACATCTTAATTATCCAAATCACCTTTTGCCTCATCTACTGAATTCACCCCTGGGTCTGGATCACGATCACTATATATGGATATCTCTCAAATGATTAACAATTTTTGAAGAGGAAGGAAATTCAGAAATTTTAAAATTTTAAACGATTAACAATTTTTTAATAAATTAAAAATAATGAACAATTTCTGAATAGCAATTTAAAATGATTAACATTTTTTTAGGAAATTAAAAATGATTAACAATTTCTGAAGGGCATTTGTTTCGGAAGGAAATTAAAAAAATTTTATATTTAAAATGATTAACATTTTTTTAAGAAATTAAAAATGATTAACAATTTCCGAAGAGCATTTGTTTCTGAAGGAAATTCGTAATGTAGTGGCAAATTAACAAGAAACTATGAAAGCAAGTTAGAAATTTTAAAATATTAACAATTTCTTAAGAAATAAAAAATGATTAACAATTTCTGAAGAGCATCTGTATAGGAAGGAAATTTCTCAAGAGCATTTGTTTAGGAAGGAAGTTCATAATGTAGTGGCAAATTAACAAGAAAGCATGGAAATATGTTTCTGGTTGTTAAGACTGTAATTTTATAATCAGTATTGATTTTATATTCACAAAAAAAACAGAAAATAACAATTTTGTTATATCTTGACGTTGACTTTGAGGCACAGTGTTAGGGAGAAGTTCCTCTAAAAACATCTAAAAAAAATTAGAACTTACTTTTGAGTATGTGTATCTAGAGTTTTTTCTATGAGTTATCCTTATTTGCATGTGTTTTGATGAGTAATCAAGAACTCTTCTGATGAATGCTTTAGGCAAAAGAAAGATTAAAATTTGTGAACACGGGAGTTATGATCTTTTCCAACTCTTTAGTCAAAAGAAAGTTTAAAATTTTGTGAGCATCGGAGTATCTTTTCAACTATTTTTTGAAATATTTTGATAAAAAGAAAGTTTAAAATTTTGTGAGCACCCGAGTTATAATATTTTCAACTATTTTTGAAATCTTTTTGATAAATAGAAGTCTCCAAGAATTTTTTTTCCTAATAAAGGTTATAATTTTTCATATTTTTGATAGTTATTTATAATTTTATAATTATTTTTTTCATAATATAATTTATAATTTTTCCTATTTTGATAGTTATTTATAAATTTTTAATTATTTTTTAAAAATTTAATGAAAAATTGTGTCAGTTATGAACTATAGCTATGGATACTTGGTTGACTTCATATTAATTTGTCCATTGACTATAAATTTTGGCATTATCTCTATTGTTAGAGAACTAAAAACATTATTTTTTATATAATAAAAAAAACTTATTTGTCCTCATCTCATTCGAAAATAGATTCGAAGTCTTAAAACCAGCTTTGTTATTCCCAATTTTTTAAATGTTTACATATCCAAACTTTTGAGCATGGATACTCGTTTTGATTTTATTTTTATTTTTATTTAAATGTTTCATAACCAAAGTTTTGAGCATGAACACTTTTTTTTAAGTACTTAAATAGGCATGCCACAATGAATTATTTTTTAAATGTTTACATAGCATGAGGCCCTTAAACATGTCTGGAAACTTTAAATGTTTACTTAACAGGCCTAACAACCTTAAACGTTTACTTAAAATGCTCGTCACAATACATTTTTCTCCAATTTTTGGATACAATCTTGTATGTAGTGAATTTGGGCAATATTGTTGTCCACCAACACTCGCATAGTCGACTATAATGATGGAGTTGCTTCTACATCATGTGTTTTATATTTCTTATTTATTTGGAATGTAATCTAGTCATCATTGAAGATAAATATATTCTTCATTGGTTCACTAGTTGTTGCTTGCTCACTAGTTTGTTGGTTCATTGGATGTTGTTTATTGTTGTTTGCTTCAACATTGCAAAGTTAAGGTCATGCAGCTGCAATTGGACCTCTTGGTGTTTTCTCACTGGTTTGTTGTTTGTTTCTCTCTCTTGTTTGCTTCAACTTTGCAAGGTTGCATTCCTTCAATAAAATCAAGGGATACCAGAGGATTAGGCTCAGGGTCCTCATGTTTTAACCAGTACAATACTATTCAAAACCTCTTAAAACAACTGACAAGAATTTTTATTGCATAGATCATGCCTTACATCTTCACATACTCGGCGTTGGGATGGTACAGATTTACCCTTTTGTGAAGGCATTGCAAGCCGCTCTGTCAACTTAGGGATGGTACTAAATCACCTTCTTGTGCAACCATTGCGAGCCATTATGTTCAGTGCATGTTTTTACAAAAGGGATAAATTGTAGGGGTAAAGGGTAGAAAAACGATTCTATAAGAAGATCAAAGACCAGTCACAAAGGTGTAAAGAAAGATGGGAGTGCGTAAGGTAATGAAGAGATTAAGAAGGTGAAAACAGGCTTGTAAACATGCGCATATTTGAGGACCTTATCTCTTATGTAAATAGTTATTATTTTCGTGGATGAGACATGGTTAACCACATGTCAGGATTTGCAGCATGGTGGACACTTAGCACCGATGAGCTTTGGTTATTGTTTGTGTTTGATTAGATTAATATAGCTAGTTGTATTTCGAAGTCCCACATGCACGGTGGCCATTTTGCATTTATTGCACTTGTTCGTACTACTCTAGGAGTTGTACAAATTTTGCATTTGGAAACTCCTGAAGTGTTGAAGAGCCAAAGTTTTGAAGTCCTTAATAAGGATGGCTAAATTAATCTCAGGTTAATTAATAGTATTCACAAGTTAATGACTACGAGAGAAAGTCACTCTGGGAGACATTCACACTTCACATTCAAAAACTCTCAAAGTCTTGACTTGGCACCATCTCTAAGTATGGTTAAAAGAATTCCAAAATTTGGCATAATGATAAAAATTTAAGAGGGGTGCTAAAGTAGCAGGGTCACCCAGATCGTGGATTGCAAAAATGATTGATGACTCAGATTCAGTTCGGAAATAAAAGGCACCTGGATGTTAATCTCCTAAACGGGTTCCGAAATTAAAACCATGTTATATCTTGAGAAGAAGTTGTCTACACATTCAATTATCTCCAATGGCCTCAAACAACGCACAGATATGTCAATGCTCGATACAGAACCCACCTCTGTCACAACGATAATGAAATATAAAAAGGGAAATCAGATGTTCTCCTCATATTTTTGTTTCTGAAACCATATGTTTAGTGCATTTTCTAGGTTGTCCCCTTTCCAATCACCTATGCCCACTTTCATTCTCTTGACATTATACCATAGCTCTTTTCAAAATGGAAATGAACAAGGATTTGTGAGATGAATTCAGAGTTTTCATTGTGAATAAAGCATCTTCGAGGACCTTCCCATCCCCTTCTTTGCAGATTATAATAGGGAAATATTTTATTCTTTTGAGGCAAGCCACATATAGTTGTTAGTTTTATGCTGGACTTTAGGTCTTCAAAAGCATTTTCCATCACCATTTTCACATATGGACCTCATCTTGTAGAAATGATTCTTTGCAACCTAAATGAGAAGTTCACTAATCTGTCTGATGATGAGTGCCCTAGTGCCCAATCTTAGAATATTTTGTTCATCTTGTAATATAATTAAAACCTTGAGAAGTTGTGATATGTGTTGGTTCCATTCCTGTAGTAGAGGTCCATGAACACCTAATTCTTTCCCTTTTGTTTATCCCAAAGACCGTCTATGTGAGTGTTATTAGTGGGAGACATCAACAACTTGTTTCAGATCTATTTAGTGTTGCTTTTTGAAGAGTGAGGATGAAATTAAATGATGAATATGATTCTTAGGCTATATTCAATGACTACCGTAATGCTTATAAGGTGCACAACTAAGATAAGTTCTAAAATCAAATGTCTTAAATACTTAGTCTTTGTACTGAGCAAGTTTATACTATTGTTTTATTTGCATTATCTCTTCTATATGGTTGAGCACTAAATATAGCTTTGTTTCTTTGTCATATGCTATAGCAACCATAGAGAATTGAATTTGAAATGAAAAATGTTGAAGGATACATAGAAGACTTGGTATGCACTCCCGAACTTATAGTTATATTTTTTTCTATTTGCATATTATCTAAACATAACTAAGAAACATCTTGAAAATCACAACATAAAACATGGAACAAGTAACATATGTTGAGTGCTATCAAATAGATGTAGACTCCATTGTACATGACAACATCGACCATGTATTGCATAACATTTCCCTTTTTAGATTAGATGCATTCTCGTATACTGCAGGAGATTGCCTCTTCAATGCATTTCATGTTCTATTGCACTTTCGTTATTCCTCAACCGAGATGTGCAATGGATTGATATATCATTTCTTGGATTGTTTATAAAATGGAAACGTTGAGGCATTAGAGTCGTATCAATACAAATTGTCATCTGGTTTTCTTTTCCAATTACATGGAATACATGATGTCAGTACGTAGCTTTCAAAGATGCATTTTTCTGCATCTACAACTCTGCCTCCACATGAGAAAGGACTTTGGGGAGAAATGTTTTTTATACGATGTCTATCCAAGTGATTGAATATATCAATTGGAATTTGGTCATTAACAAGAAAAATAAGATATCTATTATTCAACAAAACTGCATCTAGATATCCATTTTGCATCTTGTTCCATGATGTCAATCCTCTAAGTGGTCATTATGAACCACTACTCTATAAAAAATTATCCATATACAATCTTGGACGATCTAATCTTTACTTTCTCCTCACCTGCAAAGACCTTCAATCCCATTGGAAACAAATTATGAATCATATGTACTCTCATGGATTACACATACCAACAACTAGTACATCTACTTGTGGAGATATTATGTTCAATGCAATTTTCTATTTGATATAAAAAGAGACTGATGTGCACTCACTGCGCCTTTACACTGTGCAATCCTTTTGCAATGAAATTATGGGTGGCAGTGAACAAGCATTTAATTACTTGCATCAACACCTTCTACCATATGTCATAGAAAGTATACCGACAATTGGACATTGGCAATACCTTGTAAACATGGAAATGCCATATGAGAAAGGAAATATAGAGGGTGGGACATTTTGTTTATAATGGATATCTATCATATTTAGAGTAAATATCCAGTTATGGTCAACCCTTTCAAACGGTACTGTCGATTTCTATTGTATTGATTTAAACTACAATCAAACAATTGACATCATATCATCGAAAAAAAACACACCACACATCCATTATCAACCTTTGACAAGAAATACTTTCAGTTCAAGATTCATTGTCCATGCCAACCAAACCACATTGAATCTACATAAGCGTTGCATATTGTCTAATCACGATGAAACTCATCCCAATTGTCATCAACTCATAGAGAGCTTAAACAAAAATCATAGACTAACTTATCATAACTTGAAAAAGGTCATACATGAAAGAAATAAATACATTAGTGCACTTCCTTCTAGACCTATGAATTGTATGACCAATCATCATGAAGTTAAAGGGAGCTTGATCAAGAGACACAAGCTCACATATCACAACCTAAAAGAGGTTGTGCGTGCAAAACACGAGTACATTTACACACTTCCTACTGAACACAAATATCACATGTCCAATGACAAAGACCATCGCCCTTGCATCGTCAACATGGTGAGGAGGAAATGTTCATAACAAATGTCAATTCCACCTTCAATATGGCTTGTCAACAAGTGAAACTAGTTTCGAGTGGCAACCATAAGTTAACTTACCACATGTTTAAAAACCAAATACGTGAGAGAAACAAGTGCAACTACATATCCCACAGTGGTCATGATACTGACCGAGGGGAAAAAATCACATATTGTAAATTAGAGCCAACACTGTGTAATGCTAGCATTGAAAACCAATGAACACTTGCTACACGTCCTTATCTAGGAAATAGAGATGAAAATAAAACCTATATGAAAAAAATTGAAGACACTCCTTGCATTTCATGTGAAATTTGCGAGGAATTGAATTTTGCAAAAAAAATTAAGTCTTTCACCCCTAAACTAAAAAAACAATAGATCAGCTTGACACTAAATGATAGAACATTTTCCACTAGAAAAAATTGTCTTCCATGCAAAAGATCACTTCAAAATGAAAAATGCCACAATTTGCAACACCTGACCAAATAAAATGTAACATACCACTACCACATGTAAGTATAGTTATAGAACTTGAAGGGATAATTGTGTCTCTATGAATTTCATTTGCACAAATCAGACCTTGGGGCTATAAACGACCCCAAATGGGCTTAACATGATCAATTATTAGCGTTCATGTCCAACTAGATGTTATCCAAAATGCATTTCCACAATTCATGAGAGAAACAATGACGATTGTTGTATCTCTCAAAATATGTTTGCAATACAAGAATGCATACCAGACAGGTAGAGTGCGTGTACACATTTTCATGAAATCATTAAAAGAATTATGTTCGAGGACCCTGTACAAAGTGAAAAATATTTGTATAAATGAGAACTGGAACCATGTTCTTGAACAAGGAAATGATAACTCTGCACAAACTTTCGACACTACTAGTGAATTTGATACAAGTGATGAATCAGAGAATGAAATACCTATTGAAACATTGATACATGGATTCACTGACTCACAACACATTCATGAATTGCAAGACAGGAATGTCAAAATCTCACCTGCTGAAGGGAAACGTCCACTTGGAATATTTGAAGACAAATTTGTGGAGGAAATGAACTTCCCAATACTTTTCTATGGAGATCCACGTGTCAGTAACATCATGGAATGATTAAACTACCAAAAAATAGATTGATGGGAACTGCTACATTCAAGCGGTGACTTCTCTTGTCACATAACAATTTTTTTTTCAAAAAAATGTGCATAATAATTGAGAAAGTGTTCTCTTCCATATTGGTGCAAATAATAAAAGGTTAGCTATGAGAAAGAAATTTATTGGCCCAAGCTGTCAAGTACAAAGAAAACCTAGAAAATATCCTAAAATCTGATATTGGATACATAGATTTCAAAAATATTTGCATCTCTCCTGACTACTTCCAACAAAACAAGAAAACTATATTTACAATGATCCAACAATTGGGACCTCCAAAAATTTTCATCACATTTACAATTGTAGAGCATCATTTGGGTCAATCGGTGACTATGGTGTCTTCATTATATAGGAACAGGAAAAGGAAAAAACAAACTGAGACATTGGAAAATGATGAAATTGACTACCGAATAAGAAAAGACCCAGTGACATGTATTCGTTACTATAGGCATAGAGTAAATGCTTTGAGGAAATTGATATGTTATGATGAAACATTCTTAGGAAGAATATCATACTACTATTTTGTAACTGAGTTCCAAAATAGAGGGAGCGAACATGACCACACACTGTTATGGATAGAAGGTGCACAAGTATATGGAAATGACAAAAAATCACAAATCGAGCAATTTATGGACAAATACATAACATGCAACATGGATCACTTTGATCCAGAACTTTCCAAAGTTCATAGACATTACCATACAAGAAGTTCTAAAAAATGAAAAAATTTACATTGCAGAGACAACTTCCATATACCGTCAATGATAACAACAAGAATCATAGAACCTATTAGTTTAGAGAACAATGTTCTAATTGAGAAATCGAAATCTTTTTTCACATTTATAGAACAAAAAGACTTCAATGAATTAATGAGATTCAAAGACTTCTTGTCCGAACTAAATTTAACAGAAGATGAGTACATCCAAGTGTTACAATCTACACTTAAACAACCAACAATTTTCCTTAAACGAAAACTTTTAGATATTTGGAACAATAGTTTCTCCAAGAATATTCCAATTATGTGGAATGTATATATATATATATATATATATATATATATGTAGAATATGTCCTAAATGCATATGCTGCAGCATGATATTGTACCTCATACATGAAAAAGTTTGAAAAATCTATGACAAGTGCATTCAGAAGAATACGTAGAGAACATGAAAAAATTCAAATTGATGTTATGAAAATGATACATACACTTGGAAATACATTACTTAATCTTCAACAAATGTCTTCTCAACAAGAAATCCATATTGAACTTTCCCTACCTTTGAGTTGTAGTTTGAGGAGATGTGTTTTCGTAAACACATCTCCACTTGACACACACACATTTGTTCTTAAACCACCATATTTTCTAAAACAAGAACCTAATAATTGAGAGGACATGATATGTCGCTCTATTATGGATTACTACCTCCAACTTCCACCTTCTATTAAGCATATTTTCCTTGCAGAATTCGTATCGCGTTACAAAAAAAATGGTACAGATATATCAAAAATAAAAAAACGAAATGTAATACTCTTTTTCAAATACAACAAACACACCGACTATGAAAAATTCTATAGAGAGAAACTATCGTTGTACATTCCATTTGATCAAAATGAAGACACATTAAAACATAACTTCCCTACATGGGAAGTTGGATATATTTTTTATAAGACTACAGTACAAACCAATGAAGCTAGATTTACATACAATTTCAACCCAACATGTGGTGATTTAGAAAGTGCACTTGAAGAACTAGAAAAACCTGACAATGTTGATGAGACAACAACAAATCATAAAACAACTAGAACTCTCTATGAGTCCTATGACATGCAAGCAGATTTTCCTTGTCCTCAAGAAGCCACCATTAAAAAACATATCAATATTGGGTTTAAAGTCATAAAACATCCTTTCTTTATCGAAAATGAAGAATATTACAGAGTTAGATGACTATTGAATTGAGAGAAGCAAACAATCCTAAAGTATATTGCAATGAAGAAACAATTAAACATACACACTCATGTGCACTTGTTCCTTACAAGAAGGGCAGGAACAAGAAAGACATTCACATTGAAAGAACTATCCCAAATTATTATACAAATCTATGATTCAAATAGTTCAAGTGACCCTATGAAACCAAAGGGACTGATAGTTTCATATATACGAAAAGCTTCATATACTGTAAGTGGAACAACAGTCCAATCCACATTGTTAATGCCTTTTAAAAAGTCTCATTTTCTTCCACTGAGCAAGGAAATGTTAGATACCTTGGCTAATATTTATGACGAACTACAACTTGTCTTCATAGATGAAGCATCCTTGATTGGAAGTCGCTTCTTATATTCCATTGACAATCGACTGAGAAACATAAAACATGTGCACACAAAATACTTTGGGAACATTGATATGGTATTTTCTGGGGACCTTTACCATGCACAACCCATAAAAGATTCTTTGATATTTGAACAACCTATGGTCAACATGCAAACAATGAATCATGAATTTTGGAAAGACAACATAAAATTCTTCGAATTACATACTATAATGCACCAGACAAATGAAACATTTATTGAAATTCTAAATAGAATGCGGACAAACAACCAAACATGTGATGACTTAACACATTTTAATTCAAGTTGCATGCGAATTGCATCGACATACCCAACCTTCCCTTACCTATTCTACAATAATAAGGATGTCAAAATGAATAACAAGAGCATGCTATCGCTCATGCCTGGAGATGATATCATCATCAATTCAATTGACCTTGAAGAAGACAACCATGGAAATGTGCCATGTCATCAACATACAACCACTTTGTCTTTGTAGCTTGTCCTGAAATTAGACATGCTAGTTGAAATATATGCCTACAACTATGATTCACATGCTCGCTTGGTGAATGGTGTAGTTGGAATACTCAAATCTTATACAAAGACAAAAAAAGTTGATGTCCTTTGGATTAAGTTCCATGACCCTCATATTGGCCACTGCCAAGAAAACAAGTTAGATTATCTATATAATTCAAATATTTTGCATGATTGGACACCTATATTCAGAATATCAAAACCAATATCAACATCAGAAAAGACACGTCAACTGAATGTTCGAAAGCAATTTCCAATTAAAATTGCATGTGCACTTATAATCCACATATCACAAGGGATAACACTTGGTAGTGTTGCATTTGACCTTGTTGTAATATGAATACATGGACTTGTATGCACAACTATATCCTGTGTCAAAAGCATAGAATCCTCGTATTTTCTAAGCACTCCTACAAAAGATAACTTCAAATTCAAATGTAAAGTCGATATTGAGATGCAAATCCTTCAGACTACTGAAAAATGACATCTACAATATGATTACCAATCCATACAAACAAACTCATATGTATCAATTCTCTCACTTAACACGTGCACCCTGGATGCACATATGAATGATATACTCAATGAATATGACACAATGGAATATGATATTCTGTGTTTGCAAGAAACATAGATGACATTATGCATGCAAAACAAACAATTTTCAAATCACAATTGCATATCAAGTTACATTACACATGGAGTGATGATCTTACTGAAAAACATGTAACAATGTTAAGTTACATTGTAGTATATGGATTTCGAAGAAAAAAATTGTTACGATAGTGCTAGCAAGAGTAATCTTCTGCGAATTGCAAATTGAAATATTGAATCTTTATGCCGCTCAGCATGCAACATTTCCCAACATACTGAATGTTGTTTCAAATTCATTACATCATTTACATCTGAACGAAACCATTATCATTCTAGGAGACTATAATGTTGACATGTTACAAAATAGTGCCATAACAAAAGAGTTGGAAAACTACATGTGCAATTACGCTCTCTACTTTATTTTGGATAAGATAAACCATGTATAAAATGCACTTATTGACCATGTATGGTCAAATGTGCCCATTTCACAATACACCCTCTCTATCTTAGACACATATTGGTCTGACCACAATCCAATTTGTCTACTTGAATTTTGAAATATACATCACACATATTAAAAAATCATACTTCCATGTCTCAAAGCATATCTCGATACTTTGTTGTACAAAACCAAATTATTGAGCTAGGATCATCCAACTTCTTAATATTTTTCTGGGTTGTAATAGATTTTGGATAGAAAGAATTCTATATAACCACAAACATGGATTAAGAAAAAAAAAGGTGCATGCTTCTAACTCTATCTGTTACTCTATTCGTTTGATTCTCATTTACTGTATGCACATATTACTTGTTTTTCCATACATACCTACTTACATTCATGTTCATTGTATTTTTTGCATTCCCACATTGAAACAAACAGAATAACTAGACAAGGCGAAGGACTCTTAACCCGAAATGTAGAAGAAGACATACAAAGGTGCATGCCTCTACCCTTATTTCATACTCCATTGCTTTGTATTACATTTATTGTGTGTATATTTATTCTACTTCTTTTCACTTCATTTATGATATGTAGATACTGCATATCTTCCTACATATTAACTTATCTTCATATCAATTATATTTTTTGTGCTGCTACATTGAAATAAATAAAATTGTATTTAATTTTTGACATGTCTTCCTACATACCAACTTACCTTCATGTCCATTGTATTTTCCGCATTACTACATTGAAAAAAATAGACTAATTGAATAAGAGGATGAAGTCTTATGTGCCACAGCAGAGGAAACTGAAGTAAAATATTCTAAAAGGTATACCAACAATGGTAGTAAATCAAACACAGTGCAGGTGCTTAATGTACATCCATATCAATTATGAACAATATACAATGCATATGCATATTTAGTTGTTTTCATGCTCAATGTACACATGTTTTCATCAAAAAATGTTGGACAAGTGACATGGGCATGAGTAGTCAATCATCATAAACATCAACACAACGAAAATGACAAAGGTAAAGATTCATAAATCATGATCTTGCTATGTTTAGGAAACAAATAGCCTCGGTTATCTATTGATCTATGCCATGTCTGTAACAACCGTCCCATTTGGTTACCACAACAAGCCTCTCAAAACAAGTTCATGATTTTTTATTTTTTTGTGTGTGTGTGTAGAAGGGTAATAAAGACATTATACTCTACATCGCAACATGACGTCGACCCAACGCATGCAAATCATGCAACAACAACATAACGGCCTAACATAAAAGCACATCAAGCACGTGGAAGCAATGTACGACACTCAATCGACGAAAATAAGAATGACCACCCACCCGTCCTACCCTGCATACCCTTCTAGAACTTTCCAAACAAATCTTATATTTTAGTTTGTCATCATGTATCCTTGATATTTTAGTTCATGATCTTACTTTTAAGAAGAAAACAGATGTTATTAACCTTAGGACTAGTAAGGTTATTTACATAACGTAATGATTACCTCAGCAATGTTTACAGAAATTATCAACCTGCACAAATGGAACATGCGACTTGCTTGTGCCTGCTGCACACATTAGAGTTTAGAATTGCAGATTTTGTGTTCTTAACATTTATTAATAGCTTCTTATAAAACTTCTTGTCTGGCTACTTATTTCATTAAATAATACAATTACAATATTGGAGCCCTCTTTCTGCTAGGTCTACCAACGGTCGAATGGGATCTCAAGACCAGATTTGTGATTCTTCTTAGTTCTAACTGAAACCAAAGAACCATCGTACATAAGACCCGTGTGCACTCCTATTTACCATCGTGGCATCATTGTGCAGACCAGTACACATTCCCCGTCTTGTCAATTTTCAATCTTGGTTGTTCAACTTTCCGCTGCTTTCCCTGAACCAACCGCTGCCATCATCTGATAACCCGTGACATGATAATCTCTGAAAAATATAATTATAATAACTATACCTGCCATTGGCTTCCATGGAAATCTCAGGGCCTGCAACCCAAGAAAGTAGCTGTAGAAACATAAAACGGATGGTTGTGAATTCCAAAAAACAGGTCACCTTTAGTCTTCCTCATGCCCGGGTTGTCTTTTGTTTGGTCTGAAAACCAGAATACAGAAAGCATAAACGAAAGAACAAAAATGCTATACAGGCCGATGACTTGCAGGCTCGTAGTGCTCTGGCCTAGAACTCGGATAATGTATTTTTGAGTGGAGCTTCTCTCTGTTACCAGCTACTTTCCTCCACTGCAATGCAAGCACCGCTACAGAGATCGAAGGTATATTTTTGAAAAAACCAATCTCAGCCATTAAAACCTTTCAATCTCAGCCACTAAAACAATAGATTTGTGCTGCAAAGCGGGCATATAGTCTACCCCTATAACGAGTATGGCCGTTGGCAACGACATAAACTCTTCTGCACAATAAGTCAACATACATCTCTCCACGGGCGCGCGCACACATATGTATATATAAATAAATATGAACTGATCAAAAACAATTGCCAAAACAATTAAGCTTTTTCTCTTTTTTGCTGATAGTCTCAAGCTTTGGTCTCCAGCAGTGACCTCTGGATGTCACTAATTTCTCATATTGCTTCTTCAATTCCGTAGTATTGCAGAGCCCAGGCTCATCATCTGTAGAACCCTGGCTCACTGCATGGACGTGTTCATCGGTGTTAAGGCTTATGTACTCCATAATCTTTGTAAGAAACTCTGGGGAAACTCTGATCTGACGGCCACCACTCACACTGCTTCTTTATATCTCAAAAGGTTGGCAAAGAGCAGAAGCATGTTCGATAATGCGAAGGGGACCTGATACGCCACCAGTGGAATTAGATGGAGATGGTGGTGATATAAAAGAACCAATGCATAGCAGAGTTAAGTCAGTCTGGAAAAACTGTTCGCACGAAAGGAAATACTTCTTGCCCACCTCCAATTCATCGTGCTCAGAAAGCACCAGCGTCTTCTTCCAGATGTAGAAAGAGCCGGAGTGACAGACTAAATGTTGAGGGAATTCCTTCATGATTTGGCTGGCACTCACTGTTTTATGAAGGATCAGAACATTGTCGTCTGAGCGAACCAGTTGAATAGTATTTTTCTTGCTATCCAACACCATGCAAGATGCATCGTTGCCCATAATTTTTGCTTACTATCCCCAAAGAAGGATTTCAGAAATCAAGTGTTATTTAAATGGCAGAAGGATTTCAGAAATCCAGTATTGTTTAAATAACAGAAGGATTTCAGAAATCAAGTGTTATTTCGAAGAACCTGAAGAATGATAAAGATGGTCATAAAAATCCCAGAACCAGTCTAAATATGGTTTTTAACTTTCACTTGACTTCGACTTCGACTTCATAACTTTTCTTGGAATTTAGGATGGAAAATTATATCGTACGCGCCAAAGCTGAGCAAGAATTGAAAGGTTGTGCAGGTAGAAACATAACGGGAACCAGTAATAGAGTCACATTAGAAATACAATGGTCAAATGGGCAGGTGGTTGTGCCGAGGTTATATTTAGAGGGATGTTGCATCGTCACAGTGCGGAAAGAATGTAACCGTCAACATTTTTAAACATAATTATCAACATTCATTCAACCTTCCAAACATAGTGAAATTTAGTTTTCAATCAAATGCCAGAAAAGATGGGTCAACTGTGCCTACTTGGACCTTTGGCGTGACCTTAAGATAATGGAGTGCTCTAGTTTCATTGTTTGAATCCAAATTCACACTGTCTCGTTTTTTTTTTCTCAATTCAAATTCACACTCGTCTGTTTTTTTTTTTTTTCAAATCAAATTCACACTCATTTGTTCTTTTTTAAAGTTCAAATTTACATCGCGTGAACGCAGTCAAGATAAGTCGTCGAGGAAGGATGACGAGTACCATTGGTTCTCCAGTCCGTACCCTATCCGTGCAGGCATCAAATTCAACATCTATGAGAAATACAATTTCGAGGGTTACAAATTTTCCTTCAACAACGCATCAGGCGCATGGCGAACTATCTGTTGAAGACAACCTTAGAGCTAAAACTACACAGGGACATTCTAGCAAGGTAAAAACAGACGCACAGTTGAAGGAAAGGCCATGCCAACAACAAATTCCAGGGTTAAAGAAACACATCCGGGTGAAAGATAATCATTCAGCCAAGGACTAATAATCAGAGGTAGACAGCTAAAAGGTGCGTCCTTCACTCATCATCCTTGCACAGAAAAGCAAGGCATTGAGATCCATAGGTCTTTTAATGCTAAGGCGACGATCGAAGATCAGGCTCCTCGCCAACTGCTCAGGCAAGGACTGGCGAGCTGGGGATGAAAGGCAAAACAATTGCATGGGTCACAGTCAACCACATGGTTGTCAAGTCATCTGGGAACAAAGGCCATGGGAATCAACAATCATTGAGCTAGGCTAAGGAAAATTTCAGTCATCAAATTTTAAAAATAATTCAGTTTACGTCTCCACTAAACACGGAGATCCAAGCATAAGTCCTAATACATTCTACCATACAAAAATGAAGAGCGTACCGTTGCTTGATCGCCCACTCCAATTGGACTCTTGCGCGCTTTGTGCAACTCCTGCTCACCGACCATCGAGACTTCACCGGTACCTCCCAGCCAATGCTAGGGGTACTCTTCTTCCCCCTTAGCCCCTCGATATGCAAAGGGGCCACACACACTATCCAGAGATTTCGACTAGCTCCCATCTCGCCTCACAAGGCCGAGCTACCACTCATCTCCAAGCTGGGTATCCCCAACTCCCACAAGTAAATCAGTCAAGTAGATATTTCTGCAGCGTAACGTTATGCAATCAGAAGATGATCTTTCATCCTTCTCCTTCCTTCATCTTATAGAGTTTCGAACTTCTTTTCTTTCCTAACATCTTATTTAATTAAATTTTTAAAATAAATTCCTAAAAATTCTTCTCCGTACAAGTGCCACCCATCCCCTTCATTCCTCCATTATTTAATTTCTTTAATTAATTAATTATCTTATTTCCCTCACCCACCTAGAGTTACTCCTAGAATCACTCTTAGGTGTCCCCAAATTCCCTTACATGTTTTAAAGGCTTTCTCTATTATTGAATTGCTAATTCAATTTAAAATTAGAAAGCTTTTAAATGGTAGATTCTTTAGTAAGTTGACTTTCTTCTTTTTCCCTTAAGTTTCCCTCGTCCCCCTTTTGTGTTTACCTCTTTTCCTAGTTTCCTAATATTTTAGATTTTCCCTCTTTCCCCATTTTACTTAGAACTCAAAAAGGTAGGTGTGGAAATTAACCCCTTTTTCACTTTTCTTATTTAATTAGTATATTTTAAATTATCAAGTACTAAACAATTAATTCCCTTTTTAAATTTTAATCCAATAGATTTTTTTGAAACAATTAATTTCTTGATTCCTTTATGTCACAATATTTAACGAAGATCATAATTATTATTCAAGTGGTTTTTATTTTTGTTAATATTATTATTATTATATAAAAAAAAAATTATAGAGAGACAAAATTTCACCACTAGCATAGTTTAGACTTAAATCTTAAATTTTCGTATCGGGTGACATTTAATTAGGGAATTTGTTCTAAAATACTTAACACGTTCTTCATCTTAAGGCCATCTAGGTTCATTCCTCTAACATCAACAACGTGACATGCCCTTCAGGATGCACTAGGTGCTCCAAGGGTGCCACTCGCCTCATATGTTCCCTTGCACGATGTGCCCTTTAGGATGCACTAGGTGCTCCAAGGGTGCCACTCGCCTCTCGACTGACTTGGTAGACATCAATAACCCTTGGATTCAACACTCCACTAGGTGAACATGTGGGAGACTAAGGGCCTCTAAGGAATAATGCCCCTGCCTTATTTGGTGCCCCTTAGAATCATCGTGAACGACTGTTGCAATGTGTCATCGTGACATTGTAGGTCCTCTTGAAATAGGTAATTGTTAACCTATAGTTCGACCCATGGCAAGAGTGCTAGTAGGCTGTGGCATAGTTGTTGTGCATACCTCTCCCTCAACATCTATGGTAGTCGTGCGTGACCCCTTTACTTCATATGTGAGTCTGGTCGGCAAGCTATCGTCAACCTGCATCATCAACAAATCATGTCAGAACATATCCATATCATATCATCTAATAAGATGCACTAATATCACACTAAAACAATCAAACCTCGATGGTACACTCCCTGACTCGATCCAGAGTCTAAGAGGTTCCATCGATGCCTTTGCATCCTCAAGGTGCAAAACCCTACACACTCAGTAAACCAAATCAATAGCACTTGTCTATGTCAATGTGGTAAAACAACATGTCATCAACCCATAACACCTCATAATCAAAATCAAAAGTTTTAATAGCATAATAATCTGGATCGCTTGCAAGCAAGTGTCCTCAAACAATAAGTTCGATCAGTGCGCCAAAGTGGGATGTTACATACACCCCCTCTTGGTCTAAACTTCATCCCGAAGTTTGATAGTATACATGCCGAATAAAGTGTATCATAGTATCATATGTCTATCTATCAAACAAAAATGGAAACTGTTGACGCATATCATATGCATCCTCCCAGGTCACCGAGTGCAGATTATAATTGTCCCACTTGACCTTGACCTACTCTATCATTCGACTTCGTAGCTATTGAACACGATGATACAAGATGCGGATCGACTCAGCTGTGAGTGCCCCTTCGTCCGATACCTACAAGGGAGTCATGTCAATAACATGTGTAGGATCACTAATATAATGTCTCAAAACAGATACATGAAAAACATCGTTCATACGCCTCAAAGAATTAGGCAAGGCTAGTCAATAGGCCACGGGCCCCTTTCTCTCCACAATCTCGAAAGGTCCCACGAACCTAGGAGAGAATTTAACTCCCTTTCCAAACTTGATCGAACGCTTATGTGGTTTAACCCACAAGAAGACTCGATCACCGATATCGTAACTACGATCGACATGGTGCGCATCTACATAACTCTTCTATCAATCATGTGATTCTTTAATCCTTTGCCTTATTGTTTTCATTTTCTCTTCCATTTCCTGGATGGCTTCTGGTCCCACCAGGACCCTATCCTCAAACCGATCCCAACTGAAGGGTGTCCGGCACGGTCGCTTGTAAAGAAACTTGAAAGGCACCATCTTAATGGTGCTTTGGTGACTGTTGTTGTAAGCGAACTCCACTAGCGGTAAGAATTCTTCCCAACGCTTTTGTTGGTCCATCATGTATATGTGCAACATGTCCTCCAAGGTCTAGTTCGTTCATTCGGTCTGCTCGTCAGTCTCCGGGTGATATGCAGTACTAAAGTTAATTTGGGTTCCCAATGCCTCTTGGAAACTCGTCCAAAATCGTCCAGTAAACACCGATCCTCGATCGGATATAATCCTCTTAGGCACGCCATGCAGCCTCACAATCTCACTGATGAAAACTCTATCTATGTCAGGTGCCTGATACATCATATGCATGGGGATAAAGTGAGCACTCTTCATCAGAGTGTCTACTACTACGAAAATCGAGTCATGTCTCCTTGCCGTCAGTGACAATCCAACAATAATATCCATTAAAATAACCTCCCATTTCGATTCCGTAATAGCATGTGGTTGTGGTAATCCTGTTGGGTGTCTATGTTCAGGCTTTACCTACTGACATTCTAGACATTTGGCCACATAGTTGACCATGTCTGCCTTCATTCCCTTCCATAAGAATAAGGGTTTAAGGATTTCCCTCATCTTCGTGACTTTCGGGTGAGCTATGTAAACTTCTCTATGAAACTTGCTCAGGATCAACATTCTCAATTCGTCATTTGGCGGTATGTAGATCTTATTTTTAAACCTCAATAAACCATCGCTATCTAATGAAAATCCTTCAAATCGTGGTACCACCATTGTGTTTTGTCTGGAAAAACCCTCAACCTCTTTGTACTAGTCATCGTCACGCTGAAAGGTTAGAATCTTTTCACGTAGATTCATCTGAAGAGGCAACACAAAAAGATGTGCGGTCTCTGACTCAATGCATCTACCACTCAGTTCACCGTTCCTTTTATGTAAGTAATCTCGAAGTAGTGCTCGCTAACCAATTCCAACCAACATCGTTTTCGCACGTTCAGGTTGCTTTACGTAAAAATGTGTTGTAGTCCACAATGGTCGGTCTTTAGTTCAAATTTTCATCCAACAAGGTAGTGTCTCCAAACCATCAAGGCATATACGATGGCTAACAACTCCAAATCGTGCGTCACATAGTTCTCCTCATTCCTTCTCAGTTTCCTTGAAATGTAAGCAATCACTCGTCCATCTTGCATCAAGACTCTGCCTAATCCTTCGTTGGATGCATCAGTGCATACCAAGAATTCCACATCCATGTCATGGATCTTTAGTATCGGTGTTGCTGTAAACAATTCGTTGAGCCTCCAAAATGATTCTGCGCATTTCTCGGTCCAAACAAACTTCTTGTTTTTCTTCTGCAATTCTGTGATCGGATTTTCTATCTTCGAAAATCCCTCGATGAATCGTCGATAGTATCCTGTTAAACCAATGAAGCTACACACTTTCGGGACATTCATCAGCACAGGTCATTCCATGATAGCCTCGACCTTGGTTGGATCCATGACGATGCCTTCGCTAGAGATGACATGCCCTAAGTAGTGAATTTTCGATTGAAAGAATGAGCATTTGGACAACTTCCGATACAATTTGTGCTCTCACAGACACCATAGTACCAAGCACAAGTGCTCATCATGCTCCTCTATCATTCGCGAGTAGATCAAAATATCTTCAATGAATACTTGGACGAACTTTTCTAAGTACTCGTGGAACACCCCATTCATCAAACTCATAAATACCCCTGGGGTGTTTGTCAGTCCAAACGGTAAAATACTAAACTCGTAATGTCCAAACCTCGTCTTAAAGGCAGTCTCAGGGATTTCATCTTGCTTGATCCGTAACTAGTGGTATCTTGATCGCAAGTCGATCTTCGAGAACACCATCGCGCCCTTCATTTGATCGAACAGATCATCAATTCTCGGCAATGGATATTGATTCTTGATCGTGGCCTTATTCAGTTGACGGTAGTCAATGTAGAGCCTCCATGACCCATCTTTCTTTCATATGAAAATAACAGGTGCACCCCACGATGATACACTAGGACGTATCAGTCCCAGGTCTAGCAACTCCTTCAGTTGCATTTTCAACTCTTGTAACTCTCGGGTCGACATCTAATAAAGCATTCTTTCTGTCGGTTCAGTTCCTGGTTTTAAGTCTATGGTAAAATCCAATTCCCTCTCCAAGGGAATCCCAGGTAACTCCTCCGAAAATACGTCTGCAAACTCTCTCACCACTAGAAGGTGTTCTAAACCTTCTGCTACTCCCTTATCGTTTAACACGAGGATCGCATAAAGATTGCACCCCTTACACATGCTCTTCCGAAGTTGCAAGGAAGATATGAACCTTATGGAAACTCCCTGGTTCCAGCCTACAATCACCCATCTATGTCCCTTGTCATCGACCAAGCTCAACTGTTTCATCTTACAGTTGAGTATCGCCTCATGTGATTCCAACCAGTCCATACCAATCACGACGTCATAAGATCCTAAGGTCATGACATACAGGTTGGCCCTTGTGAGAAACTCTCCTAGGTTAAGAATACATCCCGTAACATTTCCTCCAACCTTTTGTTTGGCTCCCGAAGCCATTTCCACAAAGCTAAACTCATCCTATTCGACTGCCTTTACCTTAATCCTTTTTAGCGTTGCACCAGAAATGAAAATTTCGGTAGCACCGGGATCTATCAAAATACTAAAGGTATGGTCAACGACGGTACCTGTCGTCTCAAGCACAGTCGATTGATTCTCTGCCTAGTGGTTATTCACCACTACATGAATTCGATGGGCCTTGCCCATATCTCTCATGATAGTGGGTCTGGCTAATCTGGATGCTCTAGTCCTCTCCACCATGCAGTCGCACTGGTAGTGTGGCTCCCCATAGGTCCAACACCCCTTCTTCAGCCCAGTAGACCTCGTACCCGAAGTAGAAGATGACGGCCCACTGGCCTAGAACCCTGGTCTGTTCTGCTGAATAGGCCTAAACTGCTATTGCTGCGAGCAACGTTGTTGCTGATGTTGTGGTCCTCGATAAGGTGTCCGCTGCTGAGGCATCGATCACTAGGGTGTAGTGAAAGTAGATCCCCTCTGGAAGCCACGATATCCTGACATATGTTTGGCTGGTGTCTGATGCTATTGTGCTCTAAATGACACCTATCCTGCTGGTCTCGCTAGAGTCCTGGTCTGACTCCCACTGATAAGCTCCTCCTTTGCTATGAGGGCCTTCTGTACAACATCATGCAAGGTTTAAGGCATCAAAATCCTAACCTTTGCACGTAGGCTATCATTAAGGCTGAACACAAACCTGTTGACATTGAGTTTCTCAATGTTAAGGTGTAGAACATACCAGAGCAGCTCCATAAAACGGGCCTCGTACTCGGGCACCGTATGACCTCCCTGTCGTAAGACGTTGAACTCATTGAGCTGACGCTCAATGAATTCCTCTGAAAGGTACCTCTCTCGGAACCGTTCCTTGAACAGTTCCCATGACACGTCTTTGATGACCATGTTCATCCGTGATAGGAGCGTCTTCCACCATTGAAGAGCGCTCCCCTTCAATTGAAATACCACCATGCAGACCTTCATGTTGGAGGTATAATCACGTAGTGTGAAGCACATCGCCATGTTCTCCACCCATGCCTCAGGGGATGCATCATTTGGGGCACCAAAGAACTCGAGAAATTTGACCATCTCGATTTCACGGTGAATGCTACCAGTACCAACCAAAGCGCGCAGGGGAACCTCAAGAGGTGTTGGAGCCCTGGCCTCCTCTCTATTTAAACGACTGATTAGTGCCTCGGACATGTGTTGAAAAGATCTCATCATTCTAGCTACATCACCCACTGCTATCTTCTCTTATCCGAGAACCTGCTCGTCTCGCTGGGGGTTAGAGCCCTCAGGCATGGATGCGACTCGAGGCGTCATGCCTCCTCCTCTAGCACTCCATTGTCTGCCTCCGCGACGTCCTCTAACCATGATTACCTCCACGCACACAAGTCAACTCGATTAGCAACAGTATAATCAAATCATATCAACGAAATCCGTAGAGATCCCAAGTCACGGGTTGAACCTGCTCTGATACCACATGTAACAACCCTCCCATTTAGTTATGACAACAAGCCTCTCAAAACAAGTGCAGTATTTTTTTCTTTTTGTGTGTGTGTAGAAGGGTAATAAAGACATTATACTCGACATCGCAACACGACGTCGACACAACGCATGAAACTCACACAACAACAACATAATGAACTAACATAAAATCAAATCAAGCACCTGGAAGCAATGTACGACATTCAACCGATGAAAATAAGAATGACCACCCGCTCGTCCTACCCTGCATGCCCTTCTAGAACTTTCCAAACCAATCTTATATTTTAGTTTGTCATCGTGTATCCTTGATATTTTAGTTTATGATCTTACTTTTAAGAAGAAAACAAATTTTTTTAACCTTAGGACTAGTAATGTTATATACATAACATAATGATTACCTCAACAATGTTTACAGAAATTATCAACCTGCACAAATGGAGCATGTGACTTGCTTGTGCCTGCTACACACTTTTGAGTTTAGAATTGTAGATTTTGTGTTCTTAACATTTATTAATAGCTTCTTATAAAACTTCTTTTCTGGCTACTTATTTCATTAAATAATACAATTACAATATTGGAGCCCTATTTCTGCTAGGGTTACCAACGTTCGAATGGGATCTCAAGACCAGACTTGTGATTCTTCTTAGTTCTAACTGAAACGAAAGAACCGTCATACATAAGACCCGTATGCACTCATATTTACCATTGTGGCATCATTGTGTAGACCAGTACACATTCCCCGTCTTGTCAATTTTCAATCTTGGTTGTTCAACTTTCCGTTGCTTTCCCTGAACCTATCACTGCCATCATCTGATAACTCGTGACATGATATTCTCTGACAAATATATTTATAATAAATATACCTGCCATTGGCTTCCATGGAAATCTCAGGGCATGCAACCCAGGAAAGTAGTTGTAGAAACATAAAATGGATGGTTGTCAATTCCAAAACACAGGTCACCTTTAGTCTTCCTCACGCCCGGGTTGTCTTTTGCTTGGTTTGAAAACCAGTATATCAGAAAGCATAAACGAAAGAACAAAAATGCTAGACAGGTTGATGACTTGCAGGCTCGGAGTGTTCTGGCCTAGAACTCGGATAATGTATTTTTGAGTAGAGATTCTCTCTATTACCAGCTACTTTCCTCCACTGCAATGCAAGCACCGCTACAAATATCGAAGGTATATTTTTGAAAAAACAAATCTCAGCCATTAAAACCTTTCAATCGCAGCCACTAAAACAATAGATTTGTGCTACAAAGAGGGCATATAGTCTACCCCTATAACGAGTATGGTTGTTGGCAATGACATAAACTCTTCTTCACAAGAAGTCAATATACATCTCTCCACACACACGCACACACATATGTATATATAAATAAATATGAACTGATAAAAAACAATTGCCAAAACAATTAATCTTTTTCTCTTTTTCCCTGATAGCCTCAAGCTTTGGTCTCCAGCAATGACCTCTGGATGTCACTAATTTCTCATATTGCTTCTTCAATTCCGGAGTATTGCAAAGCCTAGGCTCATCATCTGCAGAACCCTGGCTCACTGCATGGCCGCATTCATCGGTGTTAAGTATTATGTACTCCATAATATTTGTAAGAAACTCTGGGGAAACTCTGATCCGACGGCCATCACTCACACTGCTGCTCTCTATCTCAAAGGGCTGGAAAGGAGCAAAAGCACATTCAACAATGTGAAGGGGACCTGATACGCCACCAACGGAATTAGGTGGATATGGTGGTGATATAAAAGAACCAATGGATAGCAGAGTTAACTCAGTCTGGAAAAATTGTTCACGTAAAAGGAAATACGTCTTGCCCACTTTCAATTCATCGTGCTCAGAAAGAGACAACATCTTCTTCCTAATGTAGAAAGAGTCGGGGTGACAGACTAAATGTTGAGGGAATTCCTTCATGATTCAGCCGACGCTCACTGTTTTATGAAGGATTAGAACATTGTCGTCTGAGTGAACCAGTTGAATGGTATTTTTCTTGCTATCCAATGCCATGTAGGATGCATCATTGCCCATAATTTTTTCCTACTATCCCCAACTAAGTATTTCAAAAATCCAGAATTATTTAAATGGCAGAAGGATTTCAGAAATCCAGTATTGTTTAAATAGCAGAAGGATTTCGGAAATTAAGTGTTATTTCGCAGAACCCGAAGACGGATGATAAAGATGGTCATAAATATCCAAGAACCAGTCTAAATACGGTTGTTAACTTTGACTTGACTATGACTTCGACTTCATAACTTTTCTTGGAATTTAGGATGGAAAATTATACCGTACGTGCCAAAGCTGAGCAAGAATTGAAAGGTTGTGCAGGTAGAAACATAACGGGAACCAGTAATAGAGTCACATTAGAAATACGATGGTCAAATGGGTAAACGTTTGTGCTGAGGTTATATTTAGAGTTATGTTGCATCGTCACAGTGCGGAAAAAATGTAACCGTCAACATTTTTAAACATATTTATCAACATTCATTCAACCTTCCAAACATGGTGAAACTTAGTTTTCAATCAAATGCTAGAAACGATGGGTCAACTATGCCTACTTGGACCTTTGGCGTGACCTTAAGATAATGGAGTGCTCTAGTTTCGATGTTTGAATTCGAATTCACACTGTCTGGTTTTTTTTTTTCAAATCAGATTCACACTCGTCTGTTTTTTTTTAAAGTTCAAATTTACATTGTGTGAACGCAGTTGAGTTAAGTCGTCGGGAAAGGATGATGAGTACCATTGGTTCTCCAGTCTGTATCCTATCCATGCAGAGACATCAAATTCAACATCTATGAGAAATACAATTTTCAGGGTTACAAATTTTCCTTCAACAACACATCAAGCACATGGCAACCCATCTGCAGAGGACAACCTTAGAGGTGAAAACTAGATAGGGACATTCCAACAAGGTAAAAAAAAGACACATAGTTGAAGAAAAGGCCATGCTAAGAGAAAATTCCAGGGTTAAAGAAACACACCTAGGTGCAAGATAATCGTTCAGCCAAGGACAAATAATCAGAGGTAGACGGCTAATAGGTGTGTCCTTTGCTTATCATCCTTGCACAGAAAAGTAGGGCGTTGAGATCCATAGGTCTTTTAATGCTAGGGTGACGACCGTAGATCAGGCTCCTGGCTGACTGCTCAAGCAAGGACTGGTGAGCTAGAAATGAAAGGAAAAAAAATCGCATGGGTCACAATCAACCATAGGGCTGTCAAGTCATGTGGGAACGAAGGCCATGGGAGTCAACAATCATCGAGCTAGGCTAAGCAAAATTTCAGTCATCAAATTTTAAAAATAACTCAGTTTACTTCTCCACTAAACATGCAAGTCCAAGCATAAGTCCTAATACATTCTACCATACAAAAATGAATGTACCGTTGTCTGATCACCCTCTCTGATTGGCGTCCCGCATGCTCCGTGCAACTCCCGCTCGCCAACCGTCGAGACTTCACCAGTACCTCTCAGTGAATGCTAGGGGTACTCTTCTTCCCCCTTAGCCCTCTGAGCTGCAAAGGGGCCACACACACTATCCAAATATTTTGACTAGCTCCCAGCTTGCCTCGCAAGGCCGAGCTACCACTCCTCTCCGAGCTGGGTATCCCAAACTCCCACAAGTAAATCAGTCAAGTAGATATTTCTGCAGTGTAACGTTACGCAAACAGAGGATGATCCTTCATCCTTCTCCTTCCCTCATCTGATAGAGTTTCGAACTTCCTTTCTTTCCTAACATCTTATTTAATTAAAGTTTTAAAATAAATTCCTAAAAATTCTTCTTTGTACAACCGTCAACCATCCCCTTCATTCCTCCGTTATTTAATTTCTTTAATTAATTAATTATATTATTTCCCTCACCCACCTAGAGTTACTCCTAGAATCACTCATCGGTGTCCCCAAATTCCCTTACAGGTTTTAAAGGCTTTCCCTATTATGCAATTGCTAATTCAGTTTAAAATTAGAAAGCTCTTAAATGGTAGATTCTTTACTAAGTTGACTTTCTATTTTTTCCCTTAAGTTCCCCTTTTTTCCCTTTTGTGTTTACCTCTTTTCCTAGTTTCCTAATATTTTAGATTTTCCCTCTTTCCCCTTTTTACTTAGAACTCAAAAAGGCAAGTGTGGAAATTAACCCCTTTTTCCCTTTTCTGATTTAATTAGTATATTTTAAATTATCAAGTACTAAACAATTAATTTCCTTTTTAAATTTTAATCCAATAGATTTTTTTGAAACAATTAATTTATTAATTCCTTTATGTCACAAGATTTAACAAAGATCAAAATTATTATTCAAGTCGTTTTTATTTTTGTTAATATTATTATTATTATATAAAAAAAAAAATTATAGAGAGACAAAATTTCACCACTAGCATAGTTTAGACTTAAATCTTAAATTTTCGTATCGGGCGACATTTAATTAGGGAATTTGTTTTAAAATACTTAACACATTCTTCGTCCTAAGGCCATCTAGGTTCATTCCTCTAACATCAACAATGCAACGTGCCCTTCAGGATGCACTAGGTGCTCCAAGGGTGCCACTCGCATCATCTGTTCCCTTGTGCGATGTGCCCTTCAAGACGCAGTACGTGCTCCAAGGGTGTCACTCGCCTCTTGACTAACTTGGTAGACATCAATAACCCCTGGAGTCAACACTCTACCAGGTGAACTTTTGGGAGACTAAGGGCCTCTAAGGAATAAGGCCCCTGCCTTATTGTGCGCCCCTTAGAATCATCCTGAGCGATTGTCGTAGTTTGACCTCATGGCATCGTGGGTCCTCTCAAATTAGGTAATCATTAACCTACAGTTCGAGCCATGGAAGGATTGCTAGTAGGCTATGGCAGGGCTATTGTCCAAACCTCTCCCTCAACATCTCTTGCAGTCGTGCGTGACCCCTTTACTCCATATGTGAGTCTGGTCGGCAAGCTATCGTCAGCCTGCATCATCAACAAATCATGTCAGAACATATCCATATCATATCATCTAATCAGATGCACTAATATCACAGTAAAACAATCAAACCCGAATGGTACACTCCGTCACTCGATCCGGAGTCCAAGGGGTTCCATCGATGCCTTTGCATCCTCAAGGTCCAAAACCCTGCACACTCAGTAAACCGATTCAATAGCACTTGTCTATGTCAATGCGGTAAAAAACCATGTCATCAACCCATAACGCGTCATAATCAAAATCAAAAGTTTTAATAGCATAATAATCCGGATCACTTGTGAGCAAGTGTCCGCAAAGAATAAGTTCGATCATTGCGCCAGAGTGGGATGTTACAACGTCAAATATGTTGATGTCATTTACAACACATAATTTTTAGTTCACAATAAGTATCGATGAGTACAAGTGAAACGCCTAGCATAGTGCAAGCTCCAGAGACTAAGAGGTATAGTTACAAAACACTAACCTGCATACTTCATCCAAATTGTGCATCTACTTGTACATTGATACAAAAAAAAACATGATACAAACTGCCATTCAAATAACTTTTCATGTTCAAAAAATGTCACCGGGTGAATTCTCCTCCATTATCCGATCTTATACATTTTATCTTCAAATCAATTTCATTTTCCACTAATGCTTTCAATGCTTTAAACTCCCCAAATATTTTTTATTTCTTGAGAAAGGCTACCCAAGTCATTCTTTTCTTTCCCATCTTGACAATGTTTACAAATTGGGTTTGAGGGCTTGATGATTTTTGGAATGCCTCTTACTACCTAGTCATTACTGAACTTGACTAAGTTGTCAAAGATTAAATGTCCCATTCTCTAATTTCATAACCATATTCATCTGTCTGTCCAACAAAACATAATTCTCTTCCAATTTTATTTAGAATGTATACATTGTTTGGATTTCTCATTGTTGTTGCTACAAATATTCTAGTGTCATCTTTTCTTATTCTACATTCTTGGGAGTTAAACATGAGTGTGTCTCCCTGGTCACACAACCAACCGACACTTAGAAGGAAATGCTTTAAATATTAAAATATAAGAACATTTTTTGTTGTGGCCTTCTAACTTCCAAGGATGACTTTACCTTTGTCGAGTATCTTGGCAAATTTATTATCTCCTAATGAAACAATTCCTCCTTTCTCCTTTTCTATTTTAAGGAATTTTTTTTTATCACCAGTCACATGTTTTGAGCATCCATTGTCTATGTACCAATAGTTTTATTTGTCTTGATCATGGATTGCTAAAACACATTCTTCTTGAGAACTCTTTTCTTTTTTCTTCCTCCATAATTTGATGGTATTGTGGATAATACTTTTTTTTTCAATAGAGGTATGTATCCAACTTTTGCAATCTTCAGTTTTATGGCAAGAATTGTTTCATGTATAACATTCAAGATCCTAGTTAACCAGTGGAGCAAATGAATTTTTGTTTCTGTTCTCAACAAGATTTTTGAAATTTTTGTTCACATAATTATTTCATGGAGCATTCTATATACCTCCATTTCTTCTTTGATCATGCCTTCGATGTGGTCTGTACTCAATTTCCTTATGTCCAAAATTGTTGCATGATTTTTTTTTTCCAATAAAGAGATATTCATGCATGTTCACATTAGGTCTTCTTGGTTTCATCATTCTGAATTCATTCTCCCTGTGAAGGATATTCAACTCTAGCTGGTCATAACTTGCTCGACTTGCTCGATTGGTGTTCTCATCATTTTTGTACGATTTATCAGGGTTGCAACATAGCTCCAAGGTTCTTCTTTATTTTCTACAATGTGTTGTTGTGATTGTAACATAGTCTAATTTTTTCAAAAGATGATCTTTGGTTATTAATCATATATTCTAACATTATGGAACTTCTTTTAAGTTTCATATTATTGTTCAACTTTGTTATAATTTTATCAATCTCCTTTCTTAGGGAAACATTTTCGTTTTCATGTTTTTCACAATCTTATTCTTTGTTCTACAATTAATCTTTTATTTCCTTTTAAATTTTCTTATTTTCTTCTAATTGAGATGGTAGATCAAATTTGTGTGACAATTCTTCCTTCAACTATCTATTCTTTATTCTAAGCCTTTTTATTTCATCTATAGCACAAGTAATTTTCATTCAAGATGAACATCCACATCATCGTTTTGTTCAAATTCTAGGATGTTGTTATTTTCTTCATCTTCATTGGAATCTCTTTCTAGGTCCATGAACAAAACATCTTCTTCAATCTCTTCATCACTTTCAAAATATGAATAGTTTTTTTCAATGGAACATATATTCTTCTTTTGTTTCTAGAAGTATTTATTCTTTTGAGTTTTATTCTTTCTTCTTTCATAAGGGTTAAAATCATCTTTATCATTTTTGTCCTTGTTCTTGTTATGCGGGCATTTGGAAGAAAATTGTCCTACTTCACCATAATTAAAATATTTGAAAGGAATCTTACCTTTATATGTTCCAGTTCCTCTCTAGATCCTTCTTACAAATTTGGCTTTCTCTACATCAGAATCATCATTGGAGTTGTCACTTAATCTTTATTTTCTTATAATGGTCTTATATGAGGCTTTGAAGGTTGCTTCTCTTTTATATATCTTTTCTTGTCCTATTCACATCTCATTTCTAACCAACTCTCTCTGAGGAAACCAATCCTTTGTAGGCACCAACCTACAAGTAGATAACGACACCAATTCTCTTGAGAACCAAATCAATGAATTCAAGCACCAATCTTCAAGTATATGAGGATACCAATCCTCTTGAGCACCAACTCAATGCCTTTAGGAACCAACCTGCAAGAGTATAAGAACACCAATCCTCTTGAGCACTAACTCAATGACTTCAGGAACTAACCTACAAGTATATGAGGATACCAATCCTCTTGAGAACCAAGTTAATAACTTTAGGCACCAACCTAGTGATTGAGCACTAACTCAATCATTCCTTTCTCCACCCTCCCACCCTTTTTTTTACAATTGTTCACTAAAACTATTGAGTTTCATTTAGATTATCCCTTTTAATCTAAAACAATATTTGGGAAATCTCCATAATTTTTTTTCTTCTATACAAATCTCTCATTATAGGATTATATATTCTACAATGTATTCTTCTATATTCTTATTGTCAAAAAAAAATATTTCTACCAAAACAATGCTCCTACTGTGACATCCCAAAAATAAAGTATTTTTCAAATTTAAATTTATTGGAAATTTATTCCATTTTTAGTAAATTCAAATTTGGAAAATTTTTGTCATTTATGGCAATTCCGAATTTTGAATTTGATAATTGTAATTAATTATTATGACTATTGGGCAAAGACCTAATTTGACCCAACTAGTTATTTAACTATGACACTTGTATAAACACATAATATTTTATATTGATTTTAGGAGGACAAATGGAACAACCATGTTAAATTTCACTGACCATGACTCCATGAGTGGGGAACATGTCAGAACTACCTCTAGGATGATTGTTACAAGTGGAAAATTAGTGATTTGGCCATTGGAAGCCCCTGAAAATCAGGGATTTAGAAATCTGCGAAAATTCCCAAGGGAGGGAAAACGACCTAGGCAAATTGATAAATAGCATATGTGAGGAGGCAGGACGCTGCCAAGTATGATGGGAGAGAGACTATTGATTTTTACTTTCTTTTATGAACACTACTGCGTGAGTGTGAGGCAAGAGCAATCTACTGGAATTGAATGACATTATTGAGGAGGAGTTCCTAGTTCACTCTCATGGATTCATGGTCAGGCTAGGGGGTAAATCGGGCAAGTGATTTTGGTTGCCTATTCTATGGTTGGGAGGAATGAGGTTGTTCCCTTTGTCATTCCTCAAATTGGTTAAGATACATTAGATTCATCCTTCTTTGCTTGAATGATTTTGGGTAATCTGATATTATGCATCTGTTGGTTTTAAGATGAAATAATTTCCATGGATCATATATGTTTTTTTTTTGTATGAAGTTACAGTCAAAAGTTAAATCTCTAGGAAAAATTACCTATGTACAACTGAACTTGAAAGAACATATCTATCCACAGGAGTATGTTCATTTCTGTAACCAAAATATTAGGAAGATCTATCCATAAATATTTGGAGTTGAGCAATTCTGTATATATGTTACATATCAACTTATACATATGATTACAGTTTATTATCTGTTGTAGGAACGATTGTATCTATATGGTTTCTGTAGGTCATATATTGGATAATCATTTATTCTATTAAGGAATATACTTATATTACTACTATATTGTGACTCATTGTCATCACAGGTTCCACATACAAGTGTACGGGTTTATAAACAACACATATTGTCTGTAGTGGTAATAGAATTGAATCTGAACAGTGAACTATTTTACAAAACCACTGTGTTTTTTGTCATCCTTAGGATAGATCTATTATTCTCGAAGCATTAAATTCATCACGCAAATTTCGAAACATCAAGTCCTAGAAAATCTTCTACCTATCATAAGATCATCAGGAGCCATACAACTTTCAAAGTTCATTTCTATAGTGGATTTTCAAACCTTTGTAAACATTTGTAGAAAACTAGAACAAATTTTCAGAAGTATTATATCTTTTTTTAACTGTAAAGATTTAAATGTCTTATTAATTTAATAAGGGGTTTATGAAGTATCAAACAAACTTATGACTGCAGTTATGAATATATATATGTAAATGTTCATTCTATAATCGTTATAACGGATGGCATAGAATTAGTAGCATACAATTGTAAAGGATTACGCAAGAATCAAAACACAGAGACGTCATTCACGTTACACTGATAGATTCCAGTCTCTTCTAAATACTCAAGGCTTAAGATTTCGGCTGCATCGGCTTGATAAGGAAATGATTAACTCAGACATTCGTACGTTCGGAAAACTAGGTACTTAGTTCCAGAAATTGGAGTACACTCGAGTGGAACACAACAGAAAGATAGGTCTAAACTATTACAGATCTAGAATAAACATTACAAGAGAAAACACAAGTGTTTTTATTTACCAACACACTTATAGGTATGTCAAGGATCTATGATGCCAAAAATGAATTGAAGTAAGTCTACAAGAGATGGAACTAAAATACCATTCACAATTCATTTCATTTCAGAAATGTCGAGAACAAAATCCCAGTATAGGAAATAAATCAGTCATATTTTTTCCTTCGAATAATACTTAATACAAGTCATAGTAAGAAATTGATTTAGTCCTTGGGTAAATATACAAATTTAAAGTTGACTCTCGGAACTTGACTATGAGAAGGAGTAGCGAAGTTAAAAATCTAACACATCGAAATGCAGCAAAAGGTTTTCCGAGGAAGGATTTTCACTCCAATCATCCAAATACTTAAAGCAGTGATAAACTGGTAAACCTGGGAATGAAGAAATTTGGGGACAGCTCTCGCAAGCCATTAAAGTGTTGGGAATGTAGAGAGCCTCATCTAAAGAGGAACTTTCCACGTTTAATTTCAGGAAACAGAACTATTGCTCATAACTTGCAGGAAGCCTCGATGGTGGGAGACATGGGAAGAAGCCTGCATTGGATAAATGCATCCATAGATGGTCGACAATCTGACCACCAGTCCTTGGTGGTATAAATCGAAGGTAAAGTCGATAACACTCAAATTTATGTTCTAATTGACCCTAGAGCTACGTTAAGTTATATTACCCCTAATGTAGTCGAGTCAAATAAACTTAAGAAATGGAAGCATGCAAAATCATGGCTTTTACAACTAGCAACAGGTACTAAAAGGAAAGTAGTTGAATTTATTTCTAATTTTGAGTTTAGCTTAGATTGTCAATATATAAGAACAAATCTGAACATCCTACCACTAGGATCTTACGATATGATTATTGGGATGGATTGGTTGGAACAACACAAAGCAGTACTAGATTGTTATACACAGATACTTAGCTATAAAGACGATTTTGGCACTACTAGAACAACCCAAGGTATACCAAAACTGGTACCAGTCAGACAAGTTTCAGTGATGCAACTCAAAAAATGTATGAGGAAGGGATGTCAAGTTTATGCCATCCAGGTGACGAATCTGTTAGAAAAATAAGTTAATCCAAATTTAGAAGACTTCACTGTCCTACATGAATTTAGAGACATGTTTGTGGATGAGATACCAGAATTACCTCCTAGAAGAGAAATAGACTTCTCCATAGACCTACTACCTGATTCAACCCCTATCTCAATGGCACTATACTGAATGAGTCTACGAGAACTGACAGAAATAAAAATACAATTATAGGAATTGTTGGACAAATAGTATATCAGACCGAGTGTCTCACCATGGGGGGCACCAGTCCTCTTTGTGAAAAAGAAAGATGGTACTCTAAGACTATGTATCGATTATAGACAACTGAACAAAATGACAATTAAGAACGAATACCCCTTACCAAGGATAAATGATCTATTCGATCAAGTAGGTGGGGTCAATATCTTTTCAAAGTTTGATTTACGATCCGATTATCATCAAGTTAGGATAAAAGACGAGGACATAAGAAAAAAAACTTTTCGGACAAGATATGGACACTACGAGTTCGTAGTCATACCTTTCAGACTCACTAATACACTAGCCACATTTATGTGCCTGATGAACAGTATCTTCAGTCAGTACTTAGACAAGCTCGTGGTAGTATTTATCGACGATATTCTGGTCTATTAAAAAATGGAGGAAGAACATGATGAACACTTAAGTATAGTTCTGTAAACATTGAGGAAACACAAACTGTATGCCAAATTTGACAAGTGTGACTTCTATCAAAAAGAAATACAATATCTAGGACATGTAAAAAAACCATTATGGAATGGTTGATACCTAAGGATGTAGAGGATATCCGGTCATTCATGGGAATCACTGGATATTATGGCAGGTTTATAGAAGTGTTTTCTAAGATAACCTACCCTATCACATCATTACAAAAGAAAGGGACCAAGTTTAACTGGTCAAATAAGTGTCAAGGCAGTTTCAACAAACTAAAGGAATTATTGACAACTACACCCATATTGAAGGTAGCAGACCCGGATAAAGACTTCACCGTATGTGTTGATGCAAGTAAAGAAGGACTAGGTGGTGTCCTAACTCAGGAAGGATATGTTATTTGTTATGAGTCCCAAAAATTAAAATAACATGAGCGAAATTATGTAACTCATTACTTAGAATTGGCAACGGTAAAACACACCTTAAAAATGTGGTGACACTACATAATGGGCAGAGAATTTCTACTATTGACGGATACTAGCAAGGTGAAATATTTGTTTTACCAACCATACCTTAATGCAAGACAAGCAAAATGGATAGCCTTCTTGAGCAAATTTGACTTCGAGGTCATAGATATCAAGGGTAAGGAAAATAAAGTAGCAGGCGCTTTAAGCAGAAGAGTCCATGGGTTATTTGAGATAAATATCAGCAGGGTAGAAAGTGATCTGGAACAAAGGATAAGGATGGCAGGTATTAATGATGGAAATTACACTAAGATGATGGTAGAATTACAAAACAGTACTGCAAATGCAGATAAACCAAATCTAAGTATCGACAAAAAGAGACTATTACGATTTAAAAATAGACTTTACATACCAGATTCAATAGAGTTAAAATTAACAATTTTGGACGAAGTGCATAAGAAACCGTATTCTGGCCATTGAGGTTACCATAAAACAATAAAAACACTTCGAAAACTATTTTACTGGCCTAATATGAAAGGAAAAGCAACAGAATACTTGGCTAGGTGCCAGGATTGTCAGTAGGTTAAGGTCGAGCACCAACATCCAACCGGCCTATTACAGCCATTACCAGTACTAGAATGGAAGTGGAAGACCATATCGTTGGACTTTATAACAGGTTTTCATAAAAATCAGAAACATAATGATTCTATCATGGTTGTAATCGATAAAATCAGTAATCTTGCACACTTTATTCCTGTAAAGTCTACTTTTAAAGCTATAAACATTGCTGAAATATTCATGAAAGAAATTTTTAGACTGCATGGTATTCCTAAAATGGTGATTTCAGATAGAGACGTAAAATTCACATCCACTTTTTGGAAGGAATTGGTTGCAAGGATAAATACTAATCTCAATTTTAGTACAAGTTATCATCCACAAACGGATGGACAAACCGAAAGAACAAACCAAATTGTAGAGGATATACTCCGCATGTACATAAGAACAAAACCGAGCAAGTGGGAAGACTACCTACACTTGGTAGAATTTGCATATAACAATGGGTACCAAACTTCGGCTAAGTTGAGCCCTTTCGAAGTACTATACAATAGAAAGTGTATGACTCCAATTAGTTGGGATAACCCGGCTAACAGACCCTTGATTGGACCAGAGATGCTCCAAGAAATGTAGAACATGGTAAGGAAGGTACAACAAAACTTGAGAGAAGCACAAGAGAGACATAAGAGCTACAAAGGGCAAGAGTTGCGATTCTTGACCCACAAAATCTTGAAAGGATCCTGACCGCCCAACAGGAGGACATGTGGTGAGTGGTCAAGGTTTTGGGGGAAATTCCCGAAAAGAGGAATTCAACATTTTGGCTACTGGGAATGCAAAGGGTAAGAGTTCATAACTCTTGACTCATGAAATCCAAAAAATAAACAAGTCGTCGGATCAGGAGAGGCTATGAGTCATTGATCCCAGGTGGATCGGAAGACCGACGTTTCGGTGTTCATTACTTTGGTATTTCGGATACCGGGAGCTCGAAGGGTCAGGGAGTTGTTGCAACCGGGATCGCGAAGTCCTGAAACTTGAAAACCTGAAAGAAGATGGAAGAATAGCATTAGGCTATGGAACAAGGTCAGCTATTTCGACATTTCGAGATTCAATTTTTCGACCATCTGAAGGACAAGAAACCGGGCACTTCGGCGTTGGAAACCCCGAAGTCCCGAAAGTAACGTATTGTTGGAGTGGGGCTGTGATCATACATTTCGGCAGCTCAGGATTTGGCATTTTGGTAATCTCGAGGAAAAGAAGTCGGGCACTTCACATTGAAATTCTTGAAGTCACGAAATGTGGCATACCTTCGGAGTTAGGTTGTGGTCACAAAGGAAGCAGTCACATGGATGAGATGTGGGCCAGGACTAATTGACGTTAAAGACTATTTCAGCATTTAGCATTTTGACAGATCAGGTATCGGAGGATTTAGGAGTCAGAGAACTCGACGCCAGGGTTCGCGAAATTGCGAAACCTAAATTTTCCTTTTTCATAAAAAGGTCATTGTCGTGTTGGAGGCCGCGGGGATGTTGAAGGACTTGTGGATCGAATTCTGAAGGTTCCAGCAGAAACTAAAGGATCCTCTTTGGCTTGGGGAGAGAAGAGAATGATCCTAATACTGGGAGGTCGCGTAGAGCCTGTTGAGGTAGGGGGTGCTGCGTCACGAACCAATTACAGAAATGGTTCATTAATTGAATTCTTCTACCATTAAATGTTTAGGCCTTCTTGGCAGGGGAAAAATGGAACCCGAGTACCTATTAAGAGGGGATGAAATCTCTGAGTGTGTGTCCTCACGTGGTCAATACCCCTACACAGAGTTGCGAGAAATACCCTTAAAGTTTTTTTCAACAGAAATACAAATAAAATAAAATAAAAGAAAATGAGCAATTTTAGGAAAGAGTTCGCCAAAGTAATACTTAACTTAAGTAGAGGGATATTATCCTTCGCCATCGACAGGGGCCGCATATTTCTCCAGATCCAGAAGGGGAAGAGGAGTCCTAAACTTCCTGATGGGTACCCTTTCAAAACCAAAGGGGCCCATCATTAGCAATAAGAACCAATGAATAACCGAAACAAGAACAGATCCAAGAACCAATACACGAATGCTGGAGCATGACCAAACTGCATAAAAGCATAAACTGAAGATCCATCTTAAAGAAATATAAAGAAAACAATAGAACATAACCAATGATCTATCTAACACTCTGCAAATAAGTTTTAAGTAAATGTAGGGTCGACACGATGCCAAAACCCCACACGTGTATGCATGGTAAGATGCTCGGAAAGAGAAAAGGGGGGCATGTAGAACTTAACCGGACATCTTTAACTTCAGTCAGAGTTTAATCCTTGCTTAAGGGTTTGGCCAACTACTATTCTTTATGGGAGATTTTCAAATAAGGAAAAATCACAGTCTTACGAGTTATCGAAGAGTATTTGGGATGGACCCCTGTTTCTTTTCACAACCCGGATAGAAACAACTTGCCAGAGAGGTTCAAGAATAAAAAATAAATAGGATTAGCATACATGCATGTATAAGACCCTAACCCATTTAAACATATGATTTTCTTTTTCAACGAATCATAACTGCTAATATTAATAAAAGAACGACGAGTACATGAGGAGGGAAAGAAGGGCCTATGGGAAATAAACAGGATAATACTAGAATAGTAAGCCGAAAAAAGGACGAAAACTATAGTAAAATTATTATTTAGGATGGATACATACCGAACAGGATAAATATGGAAGATTCTCCAAGCCACCATGCTTGTGCACAGTAATGTCAAGAACAAAGGAAAATGCAGGATTCAACTCAGAGTAGATTGGCACAAAGATGAAAATGAATCATGGCTGCTACCCTAAAACATGAGCCCACACATATTGAATGTGGTGGGTATGACAAGGAAATGCACCATGTGATAGCAATGAAGTTGAGTATTCGAGTTGGAGGAGGGTACAGGGTGACTCTCGTTTCCCCTCCACCTCCATTAATGGCTGGACAGAAAATTAAATTCGACTGTCAATACATCTAGTTACATTTAATCAAATTAAGAGGACAAGTAAGGATCTCCTCAAAACCCTTTTACTGCTAGTTCAATTAGTGCCGGTGGTTGGAGTTAGTTAAGCCTGGAAGGTTTAATCATCTGCCACCTTAGGGATTCTCTTATGTAGAGGCCGAATAGATTTAACATCAAATAATTACATAAATTGTAATAGTATTGATTTCATAAAATTCACTAATTTCTTTTAATTGAGACAAAAAAGTAAAATTCAAATATTCCTTTAATTGAGCACATTCGCTTATAAATTTATCAACAAATAATAAAATTTTATAGCAAAATAAAACAAATACACAATTTAAATTACCTGGGTCTGATGCTAATTCGTCTTGCTTCCTTGTTGTTGCCTTCCTGTTGGCTGATGCACTGACCAACACTGCCCAAACCTACTATCCTTCCTGCCAACTAAGACAACTACCTAGCTCCAGGATATTATATGGATATCCTGGCCCCCGTGCCCAAAACCTCTAGAAAACTGGTGCCTGTACAGATCCAATCCAACTCCAAAACTCAACTCCCCTCTCTACAAATCTAGGAGATCCCCATCAAACAATCCCCCCAATCTCCCCGTAGAATGATAATCCCTTCGTAAACCTCCTTCACCTCCATATCCTTCCTTCACTGCCTCATGCATTTACTTCCTTACCTACTCCTAGTTAATGCCCCTTATCCTTTCCTTTATTATTTTATCCTCTCATAATTAATATGTTATCCCTTTCCGTGTACGTAACCTTTTTAATTTAAACAATATAACTTATTAATCTATTAAATTTAATACTCATGTTATTAAATGTAATAGGTAGTTAATTAATTAATTAATTAATCAAAATTATAACCTTTAATTAATTAATAACTACTGAATTAATATCATTAGATCAATCTTTGTTTAGTTATTAACATTGTAAGAAAAATTAATTACCTAATAAATCTTTTACTTAATAATCCCTAAGTATATATTCTACTAGGGTTGTTACATACACCCACCCTTCAGGAAACTTCGTCCCAAAGTTAACATATCTTATGGTACAAGGAAAAGAAACATGGTTCACACATTCATAACAATTAATTGACATTATCAGTAAGTAAGTCAAGAAAACTCATACCTACTAGTGTATATGTACAAGAAATGCATGTGTAGCTAGTACATACAAATCTCGTGCATGTACTAATAATCAAAACTGTCATCCTTTAGTAATTTATGTATGCATCC
>ML782817.1:1113365-1124376 GCA_009831015.1 Picea engelmannii
TTATTCTCATTTAATTGATTGATTAATTATCACTGGTAAATGTATTTAAATTTTAAATACTATTGTTATTATATAATTAATTTTTAACCTAAATTAAACATTAATATTTTAATGTTTAATGTTTAATCTAAATTAAGCATTAATTTTTTTTTTAATATTTAATATTTAATATAAATCAAACATTAAAATTTTAATATTTAACCTAAGTTACACATAAAATAAGGAAATAATTTATTTTTTTTAATAATAAATGAATTAAAAAAAAACTAGAGTCGGGCAGTGGGTCCTTGCATGAGGCCCACGTGCCCCCTTCTTCCTGCTTACTCTTCATACCTAACCCTAAAACCTTACACCTGTCATCTCTTCTCACCCTACGCATCCTTCCTCTGCCACCTCCTTCTCATCCACCGAGACCTTCCTCGCATCATTCTTTCTTCACCTCAGATATTGTCTTTGCTCTGTTCAGAGGTTCCAGGAATCTCTCCCGCCATGGCTCGCTCTGTCAAATCTGCATGCGAGAATGCATGTGAGATCGAACTAGAGATTCTATTCATTTTGTGTCAATTGATGGAATGAAAACCAACGGTTTTGGAAGACAGGATCGACCGTGAAATCTCGGAAGTATGTGATTTTCTTCGTTCAAAAATTTGAAAATTCGTGATCATATCTTTCCAGTACTCTTTTCCCAACAATGGGTTTTTGGTTTTTCATCGAGAGCGGCTTCTGCATGAACTATTGAATTCAGCTGAGTCTCATGAATTCAATCAAAAATCGGTTGTAGAACGGGGCACTAGATATGCAAATTACCATGTATGGCCTGAGCGAATTTGTAGTATGGTCACCATTTCACCTAGCTTTTCGTCTCATAACACAGATGGACAGAGATCCACTTGGAGCCAAAGTAGTGAGGGCTTGACTATTTTATACAACGGAGGTCGGTCCCAGGGAAAAGAACCAATGGAAGATGCATCATATGGTGTTGGACGATTTTCATCAAGGTCTGATAATGCATCCATTGGTGTATTGGCTACTAATTTGCATTCTAATAGAGAAAGTAAGCCCACCCCGAAGTACCTATAAGAAGAGAACGATGGAGTCTGGGACATTCATGTAACAGTGGAACAGTTAGCAGATGCGACCAACAATGCAATGAGAATACCTGGGGGCCATCGAGAACACAGCTGGTCCGATACATCCATGTTTTCATTTGTATCAAGCGACAGTGAAAGTATAATCTTGAGTAGAGAATTCCATAACGTTCTTACAGTGGCCAGGACTAATTCCCATGATGTCTAGAGTTTCGATTCTAACAGGGAAAATTCATCTATTTGGACTCCTGCAATAAGGAGTAGTCATTTGCCTGGTATTGGAGAAGAAGAACCCGCCAGGAACACGAGGGAGGAAGCTGGATGGGATCGAGATGAGGGCAATGTGAATTATGGAAATAGAAATATAAGGGAGAGCATAGATTTTGTGCCAAGCAGTAGTACTGTTGCAGAAGGAAATCGAGGCCAGATAAGTGTAGGTAGAGATTATTTCGCAGTCATTCCAATCAAAAGATCTCTTGGACGCCATGGCTCGCATCCTCGCCATGGCTCGGTTCACGTTTTATTTGTCAAAGTTCCGCTAAATGTAGGGTTTTCTTCAGATCCATCAGTTCCATGCCAGTTTTCATGGGTATGTTTTTTTTTCTCAGTTGTCCAAATGATATTGAAAGGGAACTATTGTTAACTACAATAATATTTTGAAACTTGGTTTTTGTGTTGTAGTTTTAATTTAAGTTTTTTTTTATAGAATTATTATCAAAATTAAAGCCTATAATATTTTGAGATTAAAATTGTCTTCAAAGTGAATACTTTTGATAAAAACTTAGTTTTGGACTATATTTTGTGGTATCTGCAATACTCTTTTTTTTTTACTGTTGATATTTTTGTATTTTGTTTTGCTGTAAAGAAAAGTATTCTCGATAGGGAAATCTTTACTTCACTTTCTATGCAACTTAATATTTGTGGGAAGGCGGCATGGGGATTTATGGTTCTTGATTTATTGTTGGAGAAGAATTGATCGTGGGGTTTCTATTTTACTGCTAGAAGTTTTCCAGCCTGGTTTAGACTTGTATTGAGATTAGACCGGCGGTTTATTCTGTTCCTTGTTCGCTGTAAGGAAGGAGGGTTACTCTTTATATTGATTGATATATTATCTATTAAGGGTTACTGTTTATTTTAATCATTATATTTCCAGCCGTTATGTGTTGTCTTTGTCTCCTGAACCAAAATACATGCAAAAATCTGAAAAGTGAAGTCTTATAGTGTGAATATTAAATAGCCTTTCTATGGTTGGGCATATTATTTTGTGCTTGAGATTTACATTTTTTATTTTTTTTTATATTTGTGTTAACATTTCTTGTGTTTGGTTTGCAGGTTAGGCATAGCTAGAGTTGGAGCTAGGAACTTGGCCCATAGACCTATATTTCAAACTAAGACGCTCTAATACCATATGTAGGGGCCGAATAGATTTAACATCAAATAATTACATAAATTGTAACAGTATTGATTTCAAAAAATTCACTAATTTCTTTTAATTGAGACAAAACAGTAAAATTCAAATATTCCTTTAATTGAGCACATTCGCATATAAATTTATCAACAAATAATTTTTTTTTATAGAAAAATAAAACAAATACATAATTTAAATTACCTGGGTCTAATGCTAATTCGCCTTGCTGCCTTGTTGTTGCCTTCCTGTTGGCTGATGCACTGACCAACACTGCCCAAACCTACAATCTTCGTTGCCAACTAGAACAACTACCTAGCTCCAGGATATCATATGGATATCCTAGCCCCCGTGCCCAAAACCTCCAGCAAACTGGTGCCTGTACAGATCCAATCCGACTCGAAAACTCAACTCCACTCTCTGCAAATCTAGGAGAGCCCCATCAAAAAATCCCCCCAATCTCCTCGTAGAATGATAATCCCTTCGTAAACCTCCTTCGCCTCCATATCCTTCCTTCACTGCCTCATGCATTTACTTCCTTACCTACTCCTAGTTAATGCCCCTTATCCTTTCCTTTATTATTTTATCCTCTCGTAATTAATATGTTATCACTTTCCATGTACGTAACCTTTTTAATTTAAACAATATAACTTATTAATCTATTAAATTTAATACTCATGTTATTAAATGTAATAGGTAGTTAATTAATTAATTAATTAATCAAAATTATAACCTTTAATTAATTAATAACTACTTAATTAATATCATTAGATCAATCTTTGTTTAGTTATTAAGATGGTAGGAAAAATTAATTACCTAATAAATCTTTTACTTAATAATCCCTAAGTATATATTCTACTAGGGTTGTTACAGCTTCGAACCGGGTACATTATTTGGTTACGAATTCGGTCAACAGATTAATTCCCAAGGAATCCCTCAAAGTCCGTGGTCACCTTTACCAAAAGAAAAACCAATAAATCTAACATTAAAGAAAATATTTCAACCCCCTTCCCTGTGTCTCTAAAGTTTTGGGGGACTTGAAGTTTAGGCTTGTGCACGTGTCTGAGAGTAGGTGTTTAATAAGAGGCCGAAAACCTAAGTACTAGGCCTATGTCCACCTTTCGCATTACTACAAAGTTTTAACATTTAACCACTTACGAAGACGAGTATAACTTAAATGAGTATTGAAGAGTAAACAAAAATTGAATACATAGGATATTACGATTTTAAGGATTAATCTCCTTATTATAATCTATCATACAGACTTAGAGTGTAATTCTCTTAGAATAAGTTCTTTTTTATGATGAAATTGAGGGTTATTACACCTACAAATAGTCTCAAAACATTTAGACAATACAAATATCCTTATGTTCACCATTTTATATTACTGTAAGGAAAATATTCAATAAATTTCAATATCCAAATCAAGATGCCACCATTCAACCCCTCAACAAAGCTAGAATGATCATAACATCATTGAAAAATGTTCTCTTGATAATTTTGTAATGATCATATCCCTGCAAGTGCAATGTCGAGAACATATGATAATATATGTATGATCATGAGCTGATCTTCAAGATGGAACACCATTACACCATTGTAAGCATGATTTTATCAAGTCTCTGTACACATGCATCAACTCTCTACATGTTCGAATTTATTAATTCAGATCCTCTTCAAGTATTCTAATCTTCTCCATGCACCCACAGTGTAATTTCTCGCTAATTTCATTTATATATTTAGTTATAAATAATTTTAAATGGAACTGTTTTCCATTGGGTGCATACCCAAATTATTCTTCAAGTCGACCAAAGCATTCTCTGTCACTGGAAATATTTGCATAGAGTATAATCCCTCGGGTCTTATTTTCCCTTCTAAATGGTTTAGCCCAACATGCATAGAATCATATGCATGGGAACCCAAGACTTATTGTGGGGGGCTAGACACCCGATTGGAATCCCAATACAAAGGGGGGACACAATAACAATATTGCGATACATGCCCTCTTATATGGTGCGCATTTCCAAATTGTAGGGGGTCCAACCTTTTTAACTATTATGCTTGCTTACCATGAAAAATTAATAATAGTGGTTGATATGGATTTTTTTTTTCAGTGATGAGAAATGTGCCTCATGCTGATATCCTCCACTTTTTAACTGTAATCATTTTTCCCATACGAAATTGATAATATTCATTGATCTCCTTTTTGAACGGCTGGTTGGATCTCTCTTCACCACCAGATACCTGAATTTCGATGAAACCTTTGTTCAACGTGTCATCTCCTAGGTGGATTCCCTTATATCAACCTGAAGTTTCTCAGCATGAGGTAATCTGGAATTACAAAGTTTCTCAACACATGATCTTACTGATGGATGAGATTTGAGATGGTAGGGGTCGTCGATCTGTTATGGGCATCGAATTTCCTTGGTCACAAAATTCAACTGAATTGTACATGCATGTAAATGAGGTGACATCCAACGATTCATAAGCATAATAATTTGTCTTTTGTCGAAAGGTATAAAGTATTCCATCAATGATAAATTCCTCTAGATGAGCATCAATATATGGAGCTCCCAAGTTTGCAACTACCTTTTAAATTGTCTCCATCGATATGGTTCATTTTCATATTTAATATCTTCAACAATTATTTCCATAGTGCCAACAAATTCCACTTTGTTATATATTTCAATAGTTGTACCTTCCAGGAAGAGGACTTCGAGGAATTGAGGAAACCATAGCAATCCCAGAATGACTCCCTGAATGTTCTGACCTTCCTACAACCTCACCTATTTCATGAGCTACGCTGGTATGACTAGACTCCATGTGGCTGATGGGTCAGGATGAGCCCATAAGGGGGGGAGGGGGCCATTGTTCAATAATGTAACTGCCAATGATAGAGCGGGAACAAGAGACAAGCAGCCCACCTTTGAGCCGTCGCCACAAACGAGAGAAAAACTCCTAACTAGAGAGAAGGGACTCATAAAAGAAATGGATGTTGAGCCAAGCACGTATCATCCAAAGGAATCTTGAGGATGGAAACCAGGAAAATGCATTCCCCAATCATAAAAACCTCCCAGATATCTCATAATCTCCACAAGGGTAGGCAAACACACCCAGTTCATGCGAGAGAATGCCCTAATAGGAAATTTCTTAGGGATCTGGCCTTCTCAATGAGATCTATTACGATGGATCAAAGATTGGTGGAACCCAAAGGGATATTACGAGGTTCAACTCAGCTCCAAAGGCTTTTTCATGAGCATCCTCTACAACCTAGAAGACAAGGACACAATCTTTGAAAATGGTTCGCACTTCTACAAATCGACAGGGTTATTCCTGTGATTCTAGAAAGACCGCTTCAGCCCAGAAAAGGATGACTTCACCATGGCCCCAGTCGGGATAAGCCTCTAATCCTTGTTGCAGGAGTTCTAGCTGGAAGAAATACTCATGGGTGTAGGAAACACAGTGGGACGATATGTCAAATCGTCGGAAACCACAAAACAAATAAAATACACATCCTATGCCAGGATCTATGTTTACATGGAAATTTCAAAAGAATTACCAGGCTCAGTAACCCTGGAATATCAAGATGAGGACTGGAACCAAACAATATACTATGAGCACATTCCCTTTTGTTGCAGAAAATGTCATGAGCATGACCACCTCTTTCGAGACTACCCCCTGAATGCCCAAGCTCCCAAATCTGGAGAGAACAAACAAAAATATGGCTTCACCATAGTCACAGGCCGGAAATGGAACCCAACTCGAAAGAAGAATCCAGACAATGCTCCAAAAATAACCACGGAAAAATCCTATGACATTCTTAACGAGCTACCAGAAGAAGAAGAGGTCCACAATCCACAGAAAGGGAAAATCCAAGAGAAAGAAAAAGGTCAAGCCATGCATCAATCTACCCAAGGAAAATAATATCATCAAGGAGAAAATACGGAGGAAAATGGGGATACATTGATGTAGTTAGACAAACAAGACTTAGTGGACATAGATCTTGAAAAACTAGAGGAGGCCCTCAATCAGAAGGGTCTGCATGCAATCCTTGTCAGAAAGGTTCATAAGGTATTTACAGATTCCACAATCGGATCCACTGTATGACTCGACATAGCCACAAACCCAACCTTAGACTCAAAGTGCACCCCACGAGAAAACAAAATACGAGGCGCAAATTCGCCCACCAGCTCATCAAAGAGGTAGGGAACTTCATGCTCAACTCATGCCAGGTTCAAAGGATCTCGGAGGGATACCTCCATACATCTGCCTAATAATCGTGATGAAGATCATAACCTGGAACATTAGAGGACTCAATGGAAGATCCAAGCAAAGGACTCTTTGAGACTATATACGAGAATAAAATCCAGATGTTCTCCTATTGCAGTAGACCAAATGTGTTGGAGAAAAAGAAGAGACTATATTTCACCACTACTGGAGAGGGTGTGACTCCCTCCACACAAATTCCATCGGCGGGGTAGGGGCATTCACAATCCTATGGAATCCCACAACTGTTACAATAGATTGGCCCTTCTTCACTATAGGTACAATCACGACACACTTCAAATTTATAGGATCTACCAAGGAAGGGGAAATCACAAATTTTTATAGACCTCAAGGTCTATAGGACAAAGGGAACCTCCTCAAGAAAATAAACTCCATCAATTCACTACTGATCACACCCATATGGGTGATGGGGGGAAAATTCAACATGATCCCGACACTGGAGGAAAAACCCAGGGGCACTAAACGGATAGAGAAAGACAATGGTAAGTTTATAACCCTCTTAGACCAGCTAAATCTTGTAGATATAGAGACTTGAAATGGCATTTTCACCTGGTCGAACTGCAGATCTCAACATTAGCAGGTTTCTTTCTGAGTGGACCGTTTCCTCATAACATAAGCCTTGTTGGTGGAGGATCCTACCATAGAGTCCAACATTCTTCCAAGAGAAGGATCGGACCACTGTCTTGTCTCACTTTTTCTAGACACAGGATTGACACCAAAACTCAAACCCTTCAAATTTGAGAAATTTTGGCTTTCCCACCCTGACTTTCATTGGCTCACAACTTCCTAGTGGAACCAAGATGAAATAGAACATGGTACCTGCATGTACAAATTTCAGTAGCGACTCAAAAATTTTAAGATACATCTGAAGCTTTGGAATAAAACCACCTTTGGGAACATATTTAAATGAATGCATGAAATTGAGAATAGACTGGAAACTCTGCAAAAGACCTTCATTTCAGGACACGTAACCATAGAATTAATGAAGAAAGAAGAGGAGCTTCAGGGAGAATTAGAATAATGTAAAAATAAGGAGGAAATGCTATGGCGTCAGAAATCCAGGGTTCAATGACTCAAAGAGGGCGAGAGGAACACCAAATTATTCCACATAGAAATGGTGCATTATAGACAAATAAGTAGGATAACTCATCCAGAGGACCCTCAAGTTAATCCCATAATAGAGCACACATTTTTTTTTGAGGAACTAACAAACTACGACAAGGACCTTCTAACGGAAACCAATGATGATAGAGTGTCAACAATCGACAAAATAACCAGGCAAATACCCTCCTTGGTAATTCAGGAACTAAATGAAGCCTTAATGTGACCCATCACTCAAGAGGAAGTGGACAATGTAGTCAAATAAATTCCCCTAGGGAAAGCGCTAGGTCTAGACGACTTCACTATGGACTTCTTTCATCATTGCTGGGATATGATCAGGGAAGAAGTTTGGCAGGTGGTGGAGGAATCTAGAATCTTAGGCCAAGTCCTCGTATCCCTCAATGCCACCTTCCTTAATCTCATCTGAAAGAGGAGAGGTTCAAGCACCCCAAACAGTAATGACTGATTTCGCTATGCAACATCATCTACAAAATCATCACCAAGGTCATAGCTACATGTCTCAAACCAATTCTACCTTTTTCCATATCCAAAGAGAAAGCAGGCTATGTGGAAGGCAAGAAAATCATGGAAAGTGTAATCCTCTCACACAAGGTTATCCACTCGCTGAAGATGACTAAAATCCCAGGTATTCTCATCAAACTCGACCTATCTAAAGATTTTGATAGAATCACTTGACAATACATGCACTCCTTTCTAGAATCATTTGGTTTCGACAACCACTGGGTGAATTGCATCATGAGGCTCACCTCTTCAACCTTCTTCTCTATCCTGGTTAATGGAGTGACCTCCCAACCCTTTTCCCCTACCAAAGGAATTCATCAAGGAGACCCCCTCGCTCCCTTCCTCTTTGTTTTAATGGCGAAAGGATTGGGACACTGCCTCAAAACTTCTATCTTAGAGGGTTCCCTCAAAGGCCTTCCCCTACACAACGTTCAGCCAACCCCCTCACATAGCCAGTTTTTTGATGACACCATCCTCTTAAACACTCTGACAACTCAAGAAGCCACCAAACTAAGTTCCATTCTCACTAACTGTGAGGATGCGTCGGGAATGGTCCTTAACCTTGATAAATCTAATCTCTACTTATTCAATATGCCAATCGATGTAAAAAATCATATTTCCCACCTCTTAGGTATACCCAAGAGCTCCCTTCCATCCAATTATATCGGCATACCCCTCACAGGTGTGCCTGCACACTCCATCTCCTGGGACAATATTCTTCTTTCCACTTACAATAGAATCAACAACTAGACCTTCAAACCTCTTAACATCACATCTAGGCTAGTGCTCCTCAAGTCTATATTGCAAGCCTTTCCAACCTACCTTTTAATGGCACTAGCAGCACGAAAGGCCGCCATTCGGGCCACCAGGAACATACAACGCAACTTCTTATGGCATGGGCACCACCTTGATAAAAAGTGGGCTTTAGTGGGCTGGGATAAGATTTTTAAGCCCAAAGCTATGGGTGGACTAGGGCTCCACAACCCAGGAAAGCTTAATCAAGTTATGAGAGATAAAATGTGGTGGCGATGGCTTAAGAACCCTATATAATTTTGGGCACAAATTTGGAAAAATAAATATGCACCAACCACCCGAGAAGAACAACTAATCAGATTCAACGACTAGGTTCAGGGATCCAATATTTGGAACATGGCCTGGCTCAACAGATAGCTAGTCTAGAAATATTCTTTTTGGGAAATCAAGAATGGGGAAAGTGCATTGTTTTGGCAGGACTCATGGCAACAGAAAACGCCTCTAGCCACTCTAGAAGAAATTCATCCCCTATGTTTATCATTATAGCTCGACATCTTCCGAAGGGTTAAGGATCTATGGAGAACATATGACAGGAGCCTTCCATGGAAAAAATGGAAAACAAAACACCAGGAATTACTCGTCCCAAGAGAAATTGACCTCCATGCCTGGTGATACTTTGCATACCAATCGAAAATATCCGTCATGGTAGGCCTGAACATTCTTAGATGGGGGCACTCCACAACTGGTAATGTTTTGGTCAAAGAAGTCTATTTTTTGCAAGGAAAATATCAAGATCAAGCTATGGATATAATATGGGGTAAGATTTGGAACTCAACACTCTAGCCTAAAGTTTCCATCTTCTTCTGGCTCACAGTTCAAAACCGCATCCTCACCTGGGACATTCTTAAAAAGTAGGGTTTCATAGGCCCGTCAATTTTCCCCCTTTGTCAGAAACAATAGGAAACGATGGAACAGTCAGACAATTTGGGATTTAGGGTCTCAAATAATGCATCGTTCTATCAGAAACATGAACAACATCAACAACACTATATAAAATTGGGACTCGATCATCATTCAAAACCCAATTCTAGCTCGCATCTGGGAGCTCCTACTGGGCTTCACCCTCTGGAATCTTTCATTTGAAGGCCTCACCCCCCACCTCTACTTGATACAAAATCATGAATCTAATTCGAGTAATGATCAAAAGACGACAATGGAATATTGAGGACTTAAAATGCAGTCTGGATCAACAGATTATATTCCAAAACTGGAACCTCATCCTAGCTGACACACCTCTTTATGTAGTAGCCAACCACTCTACTAGAAGCTCGACCAATTGGAGCCCCCCACCAAATTGATTCATAAATATTAATTTTGATGGGTCTTCAAAAGTAAATCCAGGCCGAGCGGGCTTTGGGGCGATCCTTAGGAACTCAAATGGAGAAATCCTCCACCCAGTAGCAGGCTATCCGGGCTTCAACATAAACAATGTTGCTAAGCTCTGGAGCCTCCTAAGAGGAATCAAGATAGGAACAGTTCACCAGTACAACAAGATCATTGCAAAGGAGGACTCCTAGATCATAGTCCATCTCATAACCAAAATTATTCATGGATGTAATGACCCTTTTCTTATTACTATGAATAATTTCATAAATAATCATAAACATTAGCTAAATTATAATTAATTATGATATAACCTTAAATTGATTACAAGTTATTAATTAATTATTTTGATTATACTTAGCTGAAGTATGATTAACTCCTTGATTTAGGGTTAATGAATGAGTAATTATTAAATGAGACATTAAATGATTAATTATTAAATTAAGGATTAGTGATTAATTGATCATTAATT
>ML782817.1:1141792-1203123 GCA_009831015.1 Picea engelmannii
GTTTTGGGGTGTTCAAGCGAAGGTTCAAGCGAAGATTCAAGCTGCTGCAGATAGTAGCATCAGAGACAGGTATTTAAACTCAAAATTGTGAAGTGTTTACTTAAATTTAAATTGTATGCAAATTGTTATGTAAAATGTTAGTTCATTTATCAAAATCTGGGAGTGAATATGCTGGATTACGTGAAATTTTTAGTAAATTTCAAATTTACTGTTCCGTATTAATTAATTGGTAGTCTAAATTAAATCTCGGGCACTACAATGGAGAACACCCCTTGGAAGTATCACCCATTTGGAGACTCTCAGGACTCTTGGAGGAATTTGGCTCCCTCTTATGACCCAACCTCACCATAATCCCCTCTCATGTGAAAAGGGATTCAAACAAAGTAGAAAATTTCCTAGAAAATGAAGGAGGGCTACCATGAAAGAGATGACCCACTGTAATGCCCAAACTTCACCTCAATCTTAACTCTCGAACTGATGCCAAAACTTCTCCAGGATGGACTTCCCAACCCCATATGGGGTGCCACGTAGCACACAAGGGCCACATAACACTAGGTCGAGCCAAGCCATAAATATGGAAGGATGGCTCCCATCCCCTCTCCATTAATAATGGGAGCCTACCTTAAATGCCTGTCAAGAGTTGAAGGATGGATCCCTTGCTTGAGAAGAGTGAAGGAAAGGAAATTCAATGGTTAGGGGCTAATAATGGAATAATTCATGTCGCCCCTCTTCCTTATCACCCATCTATGCACCAGCCTTCACCATTTCGCCCCCGACCTGCACCAGGAAAGAAGCTCAGTGCTCTAGTGCATCCATTGCAAAACCTTTGGCAAGCTTTCCATCCACATTACCTTATGGATGCCATGAGAGAGGGGCAAGCCACATCGCGACCCTACTTGGAATAGTTTAGAAGCACGACATAGGAGGAGGTAGATGCTAGAGAGGGCACTCTCCATAGCCCGCACTAGCGAATTCAGGAAACATGCAGAGGACGGTTGGTCAGGTCCCCTCCAATGGCCTACTTGGAGGAAGTAATCCTAGATGAACCTATTGAGATCCATCTGGAGTCCCTTCTCTTCATTGTGCTAGAGAATTGGCAACACCCAAGGAAATTCTTTGTGGAAGACTCTAAGACAACCACAATGGCTCACCACGACACCAACACCATGGAAGCGAAAATAGAAGAGGTTTGCATATGCATCGTCGAGGAGGATTTCTTGGATAAATTCATCCACATGGCCTCTCAGGACGCCTTAATTACAGAGGGACACAATGCTTCCAATGTCGTAGCGAGGGACGGGGTCCCCAGAAAGGAGGAAGGTGCAACAACGAAGCACAAGGATGTAGCACAGGATGGAGTCCAGGCTGCTACAAGAGAGGCTATGGAGGCTTCGAGCGGTACAATGATGGAAGGTGGTGAGGTCTTTGCTCCACCTCCTATCTTGATTGTATCGAAACCATGGCATGCCCCACCACCCTTCTTCCACCTGGATCAATTGGAATTAGTGTTTGATCTGAGAAGCTAGATGGAAGATCAGGTTCATCATGGCACAGTCATGCACCAATGCATCGATATGTTGTAGGAAGCATTCTCCAATGCGTCAGCAAGGAAAAAATGTCTGACGTGTGCAAGACCTTTTTCCCTGCCAACTTGGAATGAACGACACAACAGAGACCTTGGTGAAGCTACTTATGGAGCGAACGGGTAATTGTATGGCTTGGAGTTATTTATGGTTCTTGTTAGGTGTCAGTCTAAACTCATTTTGGTTTAGTTCCAAGTCGAATCTAGTTTTAATTCTAGTTTTAATGCTTAATGTAAATACTATAGGCCACCACTATTGATATTATGGTAGCTGTGGGAGGTATTTACCTCCATGTGTAAACCATACGAGAATATAATATTCCGGGAAGCAAGAAGAAACCCTAATTAGTTGGCTAATAACCCTAGAAGACAAGTCATCTCAAGAGGATAACTTGTATTAGGTTATTAGCCTCCAAGAGAAGAAGTTGACTAAAGGAAATAATATATACTAAAGAATTAGTACCCATAATAAGAAGTCGACCCAGGTAGTCTCCCAAATTTAGTATAAATACAGGAGGCTAGTCTTCATTCTGGTAGGGTATTCTCAGAACTGTAGAGCACACTTGTGTGCACTGCAGTTGGGCATTTTTGTGCGCAAGTTTGGAGGAGAGTTGTCGTTCCAGCTGTTGTAGCTAGAATATTTCATTTTGTCTTGGACTATCTCTTGGTTATGGTTTGGACTCTCTAATTAGCTCTTTTTTTGTGCGTTATCCTTGGAGAAAGGTTCTCCACCCTTTGTTTGGATATGTAGCCTATGGTTTTCTTCTGGAATGATTCTCTGTCAACGTTAAAGTGCTTGGGGGTGGCTTCGGCCTATGGTTGCGTGACAATAGTGATATTGTCTATGGTTAAACGAGCACATCCATTATATTCTAACAACAACCTGCCCTAGTTTCTTGTTGGAAGGGAAGATGGCAGACCTCCTTTTTTAGACATGAACATCCAAGGCTGCCAATTGTCTCAGTTTCTGCTAATTCGGCAGAACAATTGGCAACCTAGAGATATGTGTTCTTTTTGTATTTCATATAATATAATAGGATCTTTGCCTCTTTTTATTTAAAAAAAGAAACAATTGTATCTTCCAATTGTCCATAGTTTCTATGATCCAGATCCATCGTTCTAAGTATTTCAAGAAGTATTTTTATTCCAATCTAATATGCTTTAACAAGTAATTATGAGTTACCTGAACCATCGAGTAACCTTATAAGTGTCTTGTGGGATTATTCGTCCACTTGACATCAATGACAATCTACTCAACCATATATGCACCTTGATATGAATGATAATATGCTCAACAAATTTAAGTTTTATGCATATTAATTTTTTTTCTAAAATTTTTTTTCATTTTAAATTAATTAAATCAAAATTCTAAACATTTTATGTATTAAACAAAGAAAAAAATATTGAAATGTTTGTATATTAATATAACTATTAACGAATGAAATTAAAGACTTCCAATCCTTAATTATATATCTATATTAAATTAATATAATAATATGGTAGAATTCTAAATATTTAACCTACATTATTATTGAAACATTTAGTAGATAATAGGATAAGGTCTTTGAATGAAACTAGATATTAAAGGCCATGTTTAATAGAGATTATATGATTCACTCGGAGATTAGAGAGGAACAAGTGGTATTTATTGATTCTTTGGGAATGTGTTTAATATTTTAGGGTTTGTATTATTTTTTTGTTGTTTTTGTTTTGGCTCCTATGAAATGAATGGAAGGTCAACCAAAAAACTTGAGAAATATTAGGAAGATATAGGGTATCAAAGTCCAAAGAATGTATTGGTTTTTCAATACTTCTCTTACTAAATGTTGCCTCTCTTTTTCACTTCATATGCTATTACCTTACTCTCTTGTTCAATATTTTTTGTTACCATAACCCTTGACTCGGGATTTGTCTCCATTAGTCTTTATGTGGGTTTTGAAAGGTAACTTAGCATGGTCTCCTTTAGTGACACGTACAAACTATTTCACCTAAGGTAACCAATAGATTTTGGATTTTCTAAGATTTGTTTCCATTGGTATTTATTTTTATTTTGGAAGGTAAAAGCATGGTATTATTTAGTGGAACGTACAAACTATTTCAACTAAGGTAACCAATGGATCTTGCATTTTTTAAATTTTTTTAATATACGAATTATCTTCTTACATCATGATACATAAATCCCAACTATTGTTAATTTTGGGGTTCATCATTACAATTTTAGATGTCATATTTCCACATGTGAGTCATGCACTTAGTGGGTATGTTGTTTATTTGACTATGGCAAGCCCTAAAAATGCTATTTAGGGCGTCAAAACGGATCTGGAAGTCAGAGACCCAAAAAGGACAGAGAAAAAGGGCTATGATTCCACAAGAGAGGGGGTGATCTAGATTTTATGAGAAGACCGAAATTAATACAGATTATTATCAAAAGATTCTTAACATGGAATAATAAATATATAGTAAAACTTCTTTCTATTCAATAAGGGAATAAGATAAAATTGTAAAATGGAACAGAAAACAAGTTTGTTGAAATGGTGGTGGCTTATCTATGAGAAGAGATGTGAGTTATCTCATTCACAAAAAGATGATTACAATGAGGCTATGAAGGCGTATTTACAACAAATAGGAATGCCAAAAACCCTAGACATTAAAAATCATAACCCTAGGAGATGAAGTGCCAAAAGTTATGTGGGCTCCTTTGGGCGGAACACTTGCAACATATTCAGCAGGTTCTGCACACCCTACAGTAGCACAAGCTATACATGAACTTGGAAAAATTATCCTTCAATATGGACATGGTCCATTACCTGGGCTACATCATTGATCAACATGGTGTACATGTGGATCCAACCATGATCCAGGTCATTCATTACTAGCCAGCCACAACCACTCTCACTGAGCTTCAGAGCTTTTTTTTCCTTGCCAATTTCTACCACAGGTTCATGCTGGGATTCTCCCATATTGCATGGGCTATCGGTCAAGTAACCATGGGTGGTGGTAAGGCAAATTTTTTGTCTGGTTGGTCCCAACAATAAGCGTTCTATGATTTGAAGCAACACTTGTGCTCAACCCTAATACTTTCATTATCGAAACTGCAACAACCTTTTGAGATCAAGATAGATGCTTGAGACTATGATTTGGGCATTGTTCTCACTCAGCATAGCCACCCCATGGCCTATCATAGTGAGACACTATCAAATTTTGTCTATAAGTACCCTATTTACGACAAAGAAATGCACCCCATTATGCAAGCCTGTTGCTAGTGGAGACATTACATTATTGGGAAGGAGATAGTTATCCACACTGATCATAATCCACTTCAGTTCATGCGGACACAAGGAAAATTAGACAATGACCACCATTAGAAGTGGTCCACATACTTGCAACAATTCCACCTCAACATCAAGTGTAAAACATGAAATACCAACCGATCCATTAATTCTCTAAGACGACTGCCAATGGTGACACTCACCACGGTGCTAGACTCTTGTGGCCATGAGACCTTTGGATGGCCCAAAATCTATGAGAAAAACCCAAAATTTTCCACGACCTACAAAATGTTGGGTGCAAACTCAGTTGTCACTAATTTCCATATTGAAGATGAGTTGTTGTGTCATCTACGCCATATCTGTGTTCCATCCAGCGAGCGAGCGAAGATGATTTCAGAATCCCAATACAGTCGGGTGGCATGACACTTCGACCTCGAAAAGATAGTGAAAATGTTGCAGAAATGTTTCTACTAGTCGAAACGTCAACAGGATATCATCAATTATATTAGGTCTTATGCTACATGTGCTATTACCAAACCAACCACTAAGAAACATCGCTTGTACACCCCTCTTCTTACTCCTGATAGGCCATGGGAATCCATCTTAATGGACTATATGTCGAGCCTCATGTCCACCAAGAGGGGAAATGACTGTGTTTTTTTGGTTTTTGATTACTTTTCTAAGATGGAAATTCTGGCCACCTGCAAGAAGACCATCACAGTATAGGCCACTGCTAATATCTTCTTTGAACGAGTCTGGGTACATTTTGGAATCCCACAAACCATTTTCTCAGATCGGGACAGTTGGTTTATCAACACATTCTGGTCGAGCCTCTAGTCACTATTGAACACCAAGCTCACCAAATCCATGGCCTTCCACCCTAAGATAGATGGTCAAATCGAGGTCATAAATTGAATGATCATGCATATCCTTCACATGTGTAATTCCAAGAAGCCCCGCACATGGGATGGAAGTATTTCATATGTTAAACATACCTACAATCGATCCCTACATAGCTCAATCGACAACAACCCCTTTTAGGTGGGGTTGGGATTCCAACCATTGGGTCCCATGGATGTTGCACTACATCTTGTTACCGCCTCGATCGACTCATCCCCTTCTCCAAATGAAGCTAAAAAAGCCACCCGGTTCATTTAGGGGATTAAGAAAATCCTCCAACAGGTTCATGATATTCTACAGAATTCCAATGCTAAGTACAAGCAGTGCCATGATCAACACATAGTTCCACATAAGTTTAAGGTGGGAGACAAAGTTTGGTTGCACTTGCAGAAAGAATTCCTTACAGAGCCCCATTGGAAGCTTTGCCCACTTTGTTATGGGTCGTATGCCATCACCAAGGATGTGGGTGACAATGATTTTGAGCTCAACATTCCTCCTTTCCTCTTCCTACACCCAATGTTCAACCTGGATCTCCTTCGACCTTATTTCCCACCATTATTGGACACCTCAGAGATAGCAGAGAAGTTGAAACCAATAGCGATCAACCCCAACTCCATACAACATGAATCCAATGATCATATTGTGGACATATAGTTCAAGGGAACTCGCCAACAAAGGATCCAACTTTATTGAGTTTTCAAAGCAGGAAAACTCCTACACCAAGGAAAGTGGCTCACCCAGGGCCAAATTTAGCAAAAATTTCCTCATCTGATGGGGGAAATCAATGAATTTATGGATAAAATTACTTCCTAAGGGGGTAGTATTGATCCATATATATTTTTGTGGCCTCCCACCTATTCCAACTAGCTCATTTTTGCAGCTTTCGAGTTTGGCATTTTTTTCCTACTTTTCAGGTCCCTGAATTCTGGGGTCATTTTGAGGCCCTAAACAATGTTTTTAGGGCTATCCATAGTAAAACAACAGACATAGTCAGATTCTGATGGAAACATGTGTATTCCTCGGATAGACCTTTCCAACACGCTATCGTGCACCTAAAACGAAGATCGTATGCAAAGGTTACGAACCCAACAAGTTGAGGTACTAACTTACCTAAACGAGGCCCACATGACTTTTGGGAATTCATCTCCTAGGGTTATGATTTTGGCTATCTAAGGTTTTTGGCATTCTTGTTTATTGTAAAAAGGCCTTCAGAGCCTCATTATAATCATCTTCTTGGGAATGGGAGCAGTCATCACATCTCTTCTCAGAGATAAGTCACCACCATTCCAGCAAGCTTGGTTTCCGCTACATTTTACAGTTTCAGATTCTTTCCTTATTTAATAGAAACAAGTTTTACTCTATATCTGTTATTATATCTTAAATATCTTTTGATAATAATCTGTATTCATTTCATTCTTCTCATAAAATCAGGATCACCCCCTCTCTTGTGGAATCATAGCCCCTTAATGAATAATGTATTTTATTAAACTATATATGTGTTAATAGAAATTTAACAACTTAAATAATGATAAGAGGAAATTAGAGTGATAAGAAAATGGAAATGAGAGACAACACCAATAAAACAGGGACTCAAGATCATTTATTAACCAGAGAGAAAATTGTCTCTCGCAATCACATTACATTAAGGGAAAATCTGGAATAGATTTCATTCAGATTCATTGACTAGAAGCATACTCACTATTTCGCATTGTATTTCCCAAAATGGTGTCCCTTCCTCTACTCTATTTCTTCTACAGACCTCCCTTCTTTTTTCCCCTCTCTTCTAGGTCCCTCTCTCTGCAACTGAATTGCTCTTTTTCTGAACTGATGCCCCTAAAGCTAACCCCCTTTCTATTTTTCCCTTTATTTATTTTATTATGTTTCTTGGCAGCCAAATTGTTTCTTTTCCTACAACCAAAATGCATTAGACACTCGGTAGTCACAACTATCCAAATTCCCAACTATTTTCGAAATGTATTGGGAAGTAGACAGTTATAATGATTGACTTCTTTAACCCATTTCAAACGATTCTCCTTCGATCACATCGTTTTCCTACCAATTTCCGTGAACTTCTTACTATACACGTGGATTTATGCCACGCATAACCCAACACTCTAACAGAATGTCACCACGCTTGGTGTTGCAACAACCAGCGTTACAACAACTTGAATTTCAGCTTCCCTATACAACATGGTGTTGCGGAAACTTGATCTATATCATGGGTCATGGGTGTTATAGCACGTGTTACAAAAATGGTGTTGCAACAACAAGTGTTCCAACACTGGTGTTACAATAATGAGAGTTGCATCACTTATTTTTCCCTACAATTTACTAGCTTGAATTTAAAATGTTTATTTCTTGTTGATGTGGATTGCTTAAAGCTAAAGGTGCTCATGCATCAAGCATCCATGATGAGATTTATAGGAATTTTATACTCGTTATCATAACCATTTTTTTTTACATAACTCATAGAGAATACAAATGTTAATGTGCATTTTATTTTTATATTTTATTATTACAAATTTAGTTTTTAAATGTTTTTGTATACATATAGAAAGGTCTAATAGATTAAGAAATTTAGATTTTAGTTTAAAGAGTCAACCTAATTGATTTTTATCAATATGATTGAATATTTGGCTAATTTAATCTAAAAAAATATGGCAAATTTTACTCATTCATCATTATTCAAAAACTACCTTTTGACTGCTTCTCATATTTTTGAATGTCTATATTTTATATAGCACATTTTGTAGTAAAGTAAAGAAAAAAGTTAATCGAGGTAATGGCTTCAAACAAAGAGGCATTAGTTGGCCTTTTCTTTTCACCATACATACATTTATTAAGCATCTAAACTTGGTTTTATAAAAAAAAATTATAAATTAAAACTATAAGGTTAAAAGTTATTGATATCGTTTTAAATTATATTGTTATTGAAAGATAAATTTTATATTTTAGTTTAATAGTGTTATTGGCTTTTTAGGGGGGCTGGAATTTGATTGAAAATTGTAAAGCAATTAGCTTTAAGGTAGAGTATTTAGATATAATTTTCTCCACTATAACATTATCAATATCATGTTATTTGAAATCTTAGATTTTTTTCACCAACATTATATATATATAAAATATGATAAAAAGTTTGTCTAGTGATATAGTAGAAAGCCTATCAATGTGGCACCTAGTTTTTTTTATGTGTGAGTCTTTGAATACCATTTTATTTCATTATATCATACAATTCTCGCTACTAACATCATAAAACTATCATTAATTATCATAAAGAATTTTCTATAATTTCAATGTATCCATTGTTTTTTTTAAAAAATCTCTTATTTTCCTTTATAAAATAGACAAAACTTAAATATAATCTTAGAATAACTAACTACTTTATAACTGTTTCCTTTATATTTTAAAGGTTTTTAAAACTATTTCAGTTCTTTTTTTTAAACATTTTAAATAACAAATTGATTAATATCTGTGAACTTACATTTAAATTTTTTTTTTATCAAAAAAATTATTATTATTATTACAATTGTTTTTTTTTATCAAAAAAATTATTATTATTACAATTGTACATGATTGCAACCCCATACAACCAAATAAAATAATCGTTATTAAACTTGAACCTACGAAGCATAGATCTGAATACAATTGTACATGATTGCAACCCCATACAACCAAATAAGATAATCGTTATTAAACTTAAATTATAATTATTACAATTGTACATGATTGCAACCCCATACAACCAAATAACGATTAATAAGATAATCGTTATTAATCTGAATACGAAGCATAGATCTGGGGTTAAAATAAAATTAGGTTAATCCTAGCCAAAACTCAATGATTTAATTTGACTTTGACGTCGTCGGAGTACCGGAAGTATGGGAAACTTAGAAGTTATTCTCCAAAGCAGCACCGAACTGTCCATCTCACACTGAATTTTGTACAGGACTTAACCAATTAGTGTTCTTTTAAAACGTGTGAAAGCGTACTTATATATTTTATATATTTTTTAGTTGCAACTGTGGCACTACCAGTGATGCCAAACGCATGTGTCCGGTGAGGCCGAGGATGTGCTTTTTGTGACCATCATAGCGTTTGTCGTTCCATCTCGAACGCATGATTTTACTTTGTGACCATCATAGCGTTTGTTGTTCCATCCCGAATATATGATTTTACTGCAGAAGAGAGGGCATCATGTGTTTGGTGCGGGAACGGCTCTCTCGGCTAGTTTTGTCTGAGTTCGATAAAAAAATTGGTGCTATAATCAAAGGGAACGGCAGTTTTTGTGGCGTCTATAATCAGAGTCATCGCCTTTCATACTAAACCCTTCAGAGTGCCATCTACAGACTGGGATATATTACTTTACTCCACTCTTGGCCACGAAAAACCATGAAATTAATTATGAAACTATAGATAGAATTATAGGCTCTCATTGACAATCAAAACGTGTAACTCTATCAATCCCCCAAAAAAACCTAACCCTACATTCATAAAGAAACCGTAACCTGTTTAATGACTTTTATTATTTTAGGCGTTCCAATCCCATATATAGAAAACAATGTGTGCATTTGTCTAAAATAATAAAAATAGCGTGCCAAATTTTATAACGAAAATATTTTTTCTTATTTTAGCCACTACATGTTCTCAATGCCTAAGCCTCTCAAGGGCATAGTATGAAAGGCGATGACTCTGATTATACACGCCACAAAAACTGCCGTGCCTGTTGATTATAGCACCAATTTTTTTATCGAACTGAGACAAAGCCAGCCGAAAATGTATGAGACAAAACTGCCTTTCCCGCTGATTATAGCACCAATTCTTTCTCCCGCTGTCTTTCTTGTTACTTTGCCACTACATTAGAAATTTCCTTCCTAAACAAATGGTCTTGAGAAATTGTTAATCATTTTTTATTTCTTAAGAAATTGTTAATAATTTTTAATTTGTTAGTCATTTTTTAGTTGCAACTGTGGCACTACGAGTGATACCAAACGCAAGTGTCCGGTGAGGCCGAGAATGCCATTTTTGTGACCATCATAGCGTTTGTTGTTCCATCCCGGACACATGATTTTACTGCGGAAGAAAGGGCATCATGTGTTTGGTGCGGCTCACCATACCATTTCCTTGACCACGACCGGCCAACACATACTCTAACTTATTTTTCATCACCACCATGGAGCCAACTCGTACTCTCATTTATATAAAGCCAGGGTAGTTCTCCTGAGTTTTAAATATCTCTTCAGTGTATGGATGTGTTTTATAACGACTTTTTCAGTGAGTTTGAAGAGGTTAGTCTCTAAATGGTTAGGTTCGATTGTTTTAATGACTCCAACAACAACCTAAATGTTAAGATTTCGATTGATTTTGGAGCGATGGAGTGGTATGAGAACCCTGCTTTACGGATCATGAACCCAAGCATTACAATGTGCGAGAAGCTTGTAAATGTAATCTTTTGTTGTAACGTCGTAGTTGTGTCGCACATTGAAATGGGTAGGATTGGAAAAAAATTGGTTCGACATGAGTTTTCTAAAATTGTTTCTTATTGCAGCGGGTACCGCTCGTTTTGGAGAGCACGGAAAGATATTCCAAATTAGCTTCCTCTGGGTGAAATTCATTGTCATTGCCACGGCAGGCTTTGCAGAGTAAGGAAAGATATTATGTAAAACATATCTTTTACATAATATCTTCCCACCTATTCTTATAAATTGAAGTTTAGGATCCTTCGGTCAAAGTATTCTTAGTAAATAAATGCCCATTGCTTAGTGAAATTGAATTAATGCTATATACACAGCAATGAGAAAATCTGATCTTATTCGGATTATTTGGTGTATCTCAGAGTATTATTTAGTAAATAAAATGTGAAGTGTTTGCCCAACTTGAATAGCTAATATAGACACAGCCATTGTAAAATGATTCCTATAGACACAGCCATTGTAAAATGGGAATCATTGAATGTTCTATTTTAGATTCATTTGTCAATTTTTTGCGTTAATCATTTTTAAATTTCTAACCTGCTTTCATAGTAATTGTTTAATATTGAAAATTCTTGAAGAAGGTACCGTGTTGGAGTCGATCCACCCCGCCCTCTGAAAATTTTGATAGCTGCTGTCAGACCCTCGTTAGCTCGGACGTCGCCTCTCTCCTGGTGCCTGTAGAATTAATCCCCTGCGAAGGAGAAGGACCATCGCCGTTGTTCGAGCTAGATAATGGTCGCCGCCACTTGTGTTTGGGCAGAGATCGGGTTGCATGGGTGATGTTGTGTAGTAAACTTAACCCTCCAACGAATTGTTCACAAGTGTAAAAGCGTAGTCGAAAGGTTGATAAGATAAAAAGAATCCATTTATTTTGTGTGACTACTAAGAATATTCTAGCTATATTTAATCTTGTCCATAGAAAACTTATTAAGCACTAAACCTCTATTAAATCTGCCCATTGTCAATAGGTATACACCTTTAGGCTTAATTATTTATTATTTTTAATGTTATATATGTATGTTTTAATTTTATTATTTTTAATGGAAATGCAGTTTTTTATTATTCAATTGAACTTTCTGAGACATGTAGTGAAATAAGGCTTGAAGTCATTACAATAATATATTCAAATTCTTTAATTGATAAAGAGGTATGAAATATTCAAAACTTAACACATATCAAAGCATCTGCATAAATTAATTCATGGATGGACATGCATAAATTAATTCATGGATGGAATACATCAGCAGTCATTACATCCAGCAAAACCAGGTTCCTCTCCAACAATTTGTTTTTCTTTTTCAAGCCAAGATCAAAATGAATGATGAATGATGAGTGGGTGAAAAAATGAATGAAGAGAGAACAAAATGAAAGGTGTGAAGAACTAACAATGAAGAATGAACAATGAATGAATGAGTGAGTGAACCCCCAAACAGACCAAATATGGGTTTATATATTTCTCATATAGTCTCCATTAAAAAAAGTAGGCAAATAAAATATAAAATAAACAACTTGCCCCTCAAACCCCCTCTCTTGTTGAATCATAGCCCCCTATACTTTTTGTCCTTATCTCTCTAACAGTTAATGATGTATCTATTATTAATAATGATCAAAACATTACATTTCCTAGGCCTTTAGCCTTTCTTAAATTAACAAAATACATTATTTAATATAAGACTCAAAACAATGATATTACAACCATATTAATCTCCTCTATATTGGAAGATAGCTTATTATTTTTAATGTTATATATATGTAACAACATCCTCCATATTAAATGATAAAGTGTTCTCTACCCAATAACTATTCAAAATGTATATGTAAATATTAAATTATTGAGTACTCTCCACTCAATAAGTATTGAAAATGTATATGTAAATATTAAATTATCGAATGCTCTCTACCCAATAAAAATGTATATATAAATATTGTCAAAATGTATATGTAAATATAATTTAAGTGTTTTCTATCCAATAACTATACAAAATGTATATATAAATATTCAATTATAAAGTTCTCTATTCAATAAATATTCAAAATGTATATATAAATATTAAATTATTGAGTACTCTCTACTAATAAGTATTCAAAATGTATATGTAAATATTAAACTATAAATGCTCTCTACCCAATAAAAATGTATATCTAAATATTGTGTCTCATAGTTAATTATATATATGGTATATATATTTATTATTATTATTTTTTAAATAAGAAATTTATTATAAATATATTTTTGGTTACTATGTTCAAGGTTAAGATTTGATATATAAAATGTAGTGTTAAAATTTTAAATATTCAATTTATTATAAATATGTTTTTGGAAACTATGTTCAAAGTTAAGATTTGGTATATAAAATGTTGTAGGTTAAATTTTTAATGATGTAAATTATTGTTTCCACCTCTTCTCATTCTAGAGATATATATGTTGTTGTAAAAAAATGTGGAAGATATTGCATTAATAAAAATACATTATATCTAGTATACTTTGCATATATACTCAAACCACTTAACGACAAGCATCAATATAGTTAAATTAATAAATTTAGGATTTGATTCTCATGCAAGATACCATTGGTTTTACGATTAAAATTATCAAGAGTCATTGTTCAACTTAGATATGATATATATTCATTTGCAGAATTTTCAACAACTAATGGTAGAATGCAAAAGTGACTTCAAGGATGACGATTCAAAATCAAAGTAACAATAAGCTATGAGAATAGGGGAAGGGTGTTCATCTGCAAGAAAATATATTCAAGAAAGGACACTAATATAGTACTTGGAATTTAATCTAGGAGTATAAGAGAGTCTTTAGATAGGGGTGCATGTCTAGGGTCGAAACACCCATGTCATCCATATAAGCTAACACAAAGAGAAAACTAAGTTATGAAGTTGTGATGTTGACTATTAAGAAGAACATTTGATCTACTATTGTTTTAGATCAACATAAAAAAATACACTCAAAACATATAGACACAAAGTAGTGATTTATGTGGTAAAAAAAAGAATTGGAAACTATATAACCTATTACAAAGATTAAAATGATAAATTACAATGTTATCAAAAATTTAAAAAATTACTTAAAAATAATAATATAAAATAATATGAAATCATAATATACAATAGAAAATAATAAGAATTTTTTTAATATACAACATACCCACTAAATGAATGACTCACATGTAGCAAAGTGACATCTAACATAACAATGATAAACCCCCAAATTAATAACAACCCCCAAATTAATAACAATGGATATTTATGTACCATGATGTAAGAAGAGAATTCATATATGAAAAAAAAATTAAAGAATGCAATATCCAGTGGTTACCTTAGTTGAAATAGTTTGTACCTGCCACGAAGGAAGACCATGCCTTTACCTTCCAAAAGAAAAATAAAGACCAATGGAAACAAATCTTAGAAAATCCAAAATCCATCGGTTACCTTAGGTGAAATAGTTTGTATGTGCCACTAAATGAGACCATGTCAATTTACTTTTCGAAAGCCACGTAAAGACTAATGGAACAAAATCCCGAGTCAAGGGTTTTGGTAACAAAAAAATATTGAACAAGAGAGTAAAGTCATAGCATACGAACTGAAAAAGAGAGACAACATTAAGGAAGAGAAGTATTGAAAATACAACACATTATGTGGAGTTTGATACCCTATATCTTCCTAATATTTCTCAAGTTTGTTGGTTGACCTTCCATTCATTTCATAGGTGCCAAAACACAAAAATAAATTTAATACAAACCCTAAAATAATAAACACATTCCAAAAAAATCAACAGATACCAGTTCTTCCTCTCTATAATGTTACTCGATGGTTTAGGTAACTCATAATTAATTGTTAAAGAATATTAAATTGGAACAATATTACTTGCTAAAATACTTAGAACGATGGCTCTGGATCATAGAAATTATGGGCAGTTGGAAGATACAACTATTGAAATAGCTAAAAATGTGGAATTTGTTGACACGGTGGAAAGAACTGTTGACGATATTAAATATGAAAATGAACCATATCGATGTAGACAAATGAAAAGGTAGCTTCGAACTTGGAGGATCCAGATATTGATGCTCATTTGGAGGAATTTCTCATTGATGGAATACTTTATACCTTTCATGAAAATACCAATGATGATGCTTATGAACCATTGGATGTCACCTGAGTTACATGCAAGCAAAAATCAGTTCAATTTTGTGAAATGGCATCTGACACCATAATGATGCATTACCTGAGTTACATGCATACATGATGCATGGAAACATGTGTAGTCCTCAGATATAATTGCTAGAAAACACAATGAGTATAACGAGTATAAAATTTCTAGAAAACCCATCATGGATGCTTGATGCAGGAGAACCTTTCTCCTTAAGAAATCCACATCAACAAAAAAAAACATTTTAAATTCAAGCTAGTAAATTGTAGGGAAAAATAAGTGTTGTAACTCTCCTTCTTGTAACACCAGCATTGTCACACATGTTGTTGCATCACCAATGTTGTAACACATTCTATAACACCCATGATATACATTAATTTTCCACAACACCATGTTGTAACACCCATGCTGAAATTCAAGTTGTTGTAACACCGATTGTTGCAACCCCAAGGGTGGTGACAGTCGCTTAGAGTGTTGTGGGTTATGCATGCCATAAATCCACGTGTACTATAAGAGTTTCAAGGCAATTGGGAGGACAAAAATGTGAAGGAAGGAGAATCGTTTGAAATGGGTTAAAGAAGTCAACCATTACAACTGTCTACTTCCCAATACATTTTGAAAAAAATGAGAATTTGGATAGTTGTGACTACCCACTGTCTAATGCATTTTGGTTGTAGGAAAAGAGACAATTCGACTGGCAAGAAACATAATAAAATAAAGAAAGGGAAAAATAGAAAGGGGGTTATATTTAGGGGCTTCATTCTAGAAAAGGAGCAATTCAATTGTAGAGAGAGAGACCTAGAAGAGAGGGGAAAAAAAAGGGAGGTCTGCAGGAGAAATAGAGTAGAGGAAGGGACACCATTTTCATAAATACAACATGCAATAGTGAGCATGCCTCTAGTGAATGAGTCTGAATGAAAGCTATTCCATATTTTCCCATAATGTAATGTGACTATAAGAGACAATTTTCTCTCTAGTTAATAAGTTCTTTTGAGTCCTTGTTTTATTGGTGTTGTCTCTAATTTCCATTTTATTATGACTCTAATTTCCTCTTAGAATTATTTAAGTTGTTAAATTTCTATTAACACATATATATTTTAATAAAGTACATTGTTGGTTAAGGGGCAGAGACAAGGGGATATGATTCCACAAAAGAGGGGGTGATCCTTATTTTATGACTAGAATGAAATGAATATAGATTATTATCAAAATATGCTTAACATAGACTAACAGATATACATTAAAACTTGTTTCTATTCAATAAGGAAATAAGTTGAAACTGTAAAATGTAGCGGAAAACAAGCTTGTTGGAATGGGGGCGACTTATCTCTGAGAAGAGATGTGACATATGCTCTCATTCGCACAAATATGATTACAATGAGGCTATGAAGGCATTTTTACAATGAAAAGAAATGCCCAAAACCCTAGACATCCAAAACCCTAACCCTAAGAGATGAAGTGCCAAAATTCATGTGGGCCCTGCTGGGGTAAGTTAGTACATCAACTTCCTGCGATCATAACTTTTGCATACAATCTCTATTTTAGGCACACGATAGCTCGTTGGGAAGGTATATTCGACTAATATACAATTTTTCCACCAGAATCTGAGTATGTATACCATTTGAGTATGGTGAGCCCTAAAAATGTTGTTTACGAACTCAAAAACGCCCTGGAAGTTAGGGACCCAAAAACTAGGAAAAAACTACCAAACTAGAAAACTTCCAAAATGAGCTAGTTGGAATAGGTGGGAGGCCACTGAAATCCATTTGGATCATTCCTACCCCCTTAGGAATCAATGGTATCCATTGCATTGAGTTCCCCCATAAGATGAGGAAATTTCTGTTGAATTTGGTCCTAGGTGAGCAACTTTCCTTGGTGCAGAAGCTACCCTGCTTTGACCACTTCATAAAACTGCATCATTTGCTAGCGAGTGCCCTTGACATATGTGTCCACAATATGATCATTGGATTATTTTTTTATGCAGTCGTGGTTGATATCTATTGGTTTAAACTTCTCTATTATCTTTGAGGTGTTAAATAATGGTGCGAAATATGGTCGAAGGAGATCCACGTTGAACATTGGGTATAGGCCAAGGAAAGGAGGAATGTTGAGCTCAAAAGAATTGTCACACACAACCTTGGTGATGGTGTACACCCCATAATGAAGTGGGAGAAGCTTCTGACGGGACCGCGTAAGGCATTCTTTCTGCAAGTGCAACCAAACTTTGTCTCCCACCTGAAACTTATGTGCAACGAGGTGTTGATCATGGTGTTGCTTCTACTTGGCATTGGACTTATGTAGAATATATTTAACATGTTGGCAGATGTGCTAGATCCACTCAATGAACTGCGTGGTTTTGTCGTATTCAGTTGGAGCAGATGATGAGTCGGTCGAGGTGGTCGCAAGAGGTAGTGCAGCATCCATGGGACCCTGTGGTTGGAATCCCAACCCCACCTGAAAGGGGTTGTGTTTGACTGAGCTATGCAGGGCATAGTTGTAGCTATGTTGAACATAGGTAAGACTCTCATCTCATGTGTGGGGGTGTTTGTAATTGTACATGCCCAGGATATGCATGATCATTCGATTTACGACCTTAGTTTGGCCATATGCCTAGGGTGGAAGGCCATGGATTTGGTGAGCTTGGTCTCCACTAGTGATTGGAGGATTGACCAAAATTTACTCAGAAACAAACTATTATGATCTGAGACAATGGTTTGTGGGATTCCAAAATGTATCTAGACTCTTTCAAAGAAGAGCTTGGCAATGGCCTCTGCTCTGATGCTCTTCTTGCAGTAAATCATAATCGCCATCTTAGAAAAGTGATCAACAACCACAAAAACATAGTCATTTCCCCTCTTGGTGGATGGGAGGCCCAACATGTAGTCCATATATATGGATTCCCATGGCCTATCAGGAGTAGGAAGAGGGGTGTACATGCCCTATTTCTTAGTGGTTGGTTTTCTAATAGCACAGGAAGTGTAGGACCTGATATACTTTCTCACATCCTATCGAAGTTGCGGCCAATAGAAATGTTTTTGCAGCATTTCCAATGTCTTTTCAACACTGAAGTGTCCTGCCACCCGACTGTAGTGGGTTTCCCAAATAATCTTCACTCACTCACTTGATGGAACACAGATATGTCCCAGATGACACAACATCCTATAATAAAGATGGAAATTAGTGACAACTGAGTTTTCACCCAACATTTGGTAGGTCGTGGCGAAGTCCAGGTCTATCTCATAGTGTTGGGGCCATCCAGAGGTATTGTGGTTGTAAGACTCTAGAACTATGGTGAGTGCCTAGATTGGGGGTCAGGTGAGGAAATCAACGAATCGATTGGTACTACCTATTTTATACTTGATGTCAAGGTGGAATTGTTGCAAGTATGTGGACAAGTTTTGATGGTTGTCATTCTATAATTTTCCTTGTGTCTGCATGAATTGTAGTGGGTTATGATCAGTGTGGATGAATGTCTCTTTCACAAGAATGTAATGTCTCAACTAGCAGTAGGCTTGCACGATGGAGTACATTTATTTGTTGTAAGTAGGGTACTTATGAACAACATCTAATAGTGTCTCACTATGATAGGCTACAGGGTGGTTGTGCTGAGTGAGAAGGGTTCCCACAACATGGTCTAAAGCATCTGTCTCGATTTGAAAGGGTTGTTGCAAGTCCGATAATGAAAGTATTAGGTTTGAGCACAAGTGTTTCTTCAAATCATCAAATGATTGTTGTTGGGACCGACCACACAAAAATGTTTCCTTACCACCTCCACTAGTTACTGGGATGAGGGCCCATGCAATATGGGAGAATCCCAACATGACCGTGCATTAGAAATTGGCAAGGCCCAAGAAGCTCTGAAGCTCAGTAAGTGTTGTTGGGGTTGTCGAGTCACGAATGATCTGGATCTTGGATGGATCCAGATGTATGTCATGTTGATCAACAATGTAGCCCAGGTAATGGATCATGTCCATGCTAAAGGAGCATTTTTCGAAGTTGGCGTATAGCTTGTTCTATTGTAGGGTGTGCATAACCTACTAAATATATTGCAAGTGTTCCACCCAAGTATTATTGTATATGAAGATGTTATCCAGATATACCACTACAAAATTACTGGTGAATGGTCACAGGATATCATCCATCATCCTCATGAAAGTGCCTGAACCATTTTTCAAACCAAAGGGCATGACCAACCATTCAAAAATACCTTCTTTTTACTTGAAGGTGGTCTTCCATAGATATGTTTGTTATTTCGGGACTTGGTGGTAGCCATACTTTAGATCAATCTCACTAAAGTATTTGGCCCCTCTAAGATGATCAAGGAGGTCATCGATTTGAGGAATTGGGTACCAGCCCTTGACTGTGATTTTATTCAGGGCCCGATAATCAATCTAAATTCGCCATGTTCCATCTTTCTTTCATACCATCATGATTGGGATCGCATAAGGAGATGCAATGAGAAGGATGTTCCCCTCGTGGAGTATTTCGAGAGGATAAAAATAAAAAAATACCTCATCTTTTAAGCGCTTGATATACTACAAACGGTGACATTGTTGGTCGATGTGGAGATCACTTCCTTTATGGAGACATCCAATGTTGTAGGGTTGCGGGTGAAGTGTCTGTAACATCTAGCACTGGCACACTGAGCAAACTTATTCTTTGAGGAAACTTGGTCGCAAGTGATCCAGATTATTATGCTATTAAAACTTTTGATTTTGATGATGAGGCATTATGGGTTGATGACATGTTGTTTTACTACATTGACATAGGCATGTGCTATTGACTCAGTTTTATTGAGTGTGTAGGATTTTTGACCTCGAGGATGCAGGGGCATCGATGGAACCCCTTGGACTCCAAATTGAGTCAAGGAGTGTACCATTGGGGTTTAATTGTATTATTATGATATTAGTGCATCCGATCAGATGACATGATATGGATATATTCTGACATGATTTGTTGATGATGCAGGCTAATGATAGCTTACTGAACAGACTCACATATGGAGTAAAGGGGTCACGCATGACTACCAGAGATGTTGAGGGAGAGGTGTGGACAATAGCCCTGCCACAACCTAATAGCACTCCCGTCGTGGCTCAAATTGTAGGTTAGCGCTTACCTAGTTTGAGCGGACCCACGATGTCGTGAGGAAAGACTGCGATAGTCGCTCACGATGATTCTAAGGGGTGCACAATAAGGTGGGGGCCTTATTCCTTAGAGGCCCTTAGTCTCCAACAAATTCACCTGGCAAAGTATTGACTCTAGGGGTTTTTTATGTCTACCAAGTCATTCAAGAGGTGAGTGGCACCCTTGGAGCATGTAGTTTTTCCTGAAGGGAACGTCGTGCAAGAGAAATAGATTAGGGCAAGTGGCACCCTTGGAGCACCTTGTGTGTCCTGAAGGGAACGTTGCGGTGTTGATGATAGTTGAATGAACCTAGACAACCTTAGGATGATCAATGTGATAAGAATTAAAAAAAAAAAATCATTTTCCCTAATAAAATGTCACCCATCACGAAAATTTAAGGTTTAAGTCTAAACTATGCTAGTGGTAAATTTTTATCTCTCTATAAATAATAATAATAATAATAAAAATAAAAATAAAACCCACATAAATGATAATTACGACCTTCATTAAATCTTGTAACATAAAGGGAGTAAGAAATTAATTGTTTCAAAAAATAAAAATAAAAATCTGTTGGATTAAAATTTTAAAAGGGAATTAATCGTTTTATTATTTTATGAAAAGGGGGGGTTAATTTCCACACCTTCCTTTTTGAGTTCTAACAAAAAGAGGAAAGAGGGAAAAATCTAAAAATTTAGGAAACTAGGAAAATAGGTAAACATAAAAAAGGGGAACATAAGGGAAAAAAGTGGAAAGTCAAACTTAGAAAAGTATCTACCATTTAAGAGCTTTCTAATTTAAACTGAACTAGCAATTTAATAATAGGGAAAGCCATTAAAACCTGTAAGAGAATTTGGGGACACCTAGGAGTGATTCTAGGAGTAACTCTAGGTCGGTGAGGGAAATAAAGATAATTAATTAATTAAATAAATTATTTTATGGAGGAATGTAGGGGATGGGGGACACTTATACGGAGAGGATTTTTTTGGAATTTATTTTTAAAACTTTAATTAAATGAGATTTTAGGAAAGAAAGGAAGTTCAAAACTCTATATAATGAAGGAAGGAGAAGGATGAAGGATCATCTTCTGTTTGCGTAACGTTACGCTGCAGAAATATCTACTTGACTGATTTAACTTGTGGGAGTTGGGATACCCATCTCGGTGAGGAGTGATAGCTTGACCTTGTGAGGCAAGTTGGGAGCTAGACGAAATCTCTAGATAGTGTGTGTGTGGCCCCTTTGTGGCTTGGGGGGCTAAGGGGGAAGAAGAGTACCCCTAGCATTGGCTAGGAGGTACCTATGAAGTCTCGCCGATCGACAAGAGGGAGTTGCACGGAGTGCATGGAAATCACTCAGAGCAGGCGATCAAGAAACAATATGCTCTCTTCATTTTGTATAGTAGATGTTGTAGGTTTTATGCTTGGATCTGCATGTTTGATTAGGTAAGTAAATTGATTGTCTAGACTGATGATTGAATCTTTCTTAGCCTAGCTCGATGATGGATTGTCTCCCATGGCCTTTGTTTTCCTGCATGTCTTAACCACTTAGTTGTGTTTGATTATGTTCTTCATGGTTGCTTAGCCTTCATTCCTAGCTCACCAATCCTCACCTGAGCAGTTGGTCAGGATCCTGATCTACAGTAGTCGCCTTGGCGTTAAAAGATCTATGGATCTCAACACCCTACTTTTCTATGCGAGGATGATGAGCGAAGGACGCACATGTTCACCGTCTACCCAGGGGTTTCTCTTGCTTGATTGATGGTCATTGCACTTTTCTGTATTGAGTACTTCTGCCGCAATTATAATTCCTATCCCCAAATTTTAGCACTATGTTTTTTATGCGTGGATGGATACAATTTTAACCCTGTGTTTTATGTATTGATGGAGAATTATAACTTTACATCTTGCTTGTGATTAGAATGCACCGTATATTTTCTCTCCTACTATTTTTCTTCTGCGAGGCATAATTATTGGTTCTCTATGTTTTTAATTTATGCCTTCACTCCTTTCCAGCGATGTAATACATATGATCTCTGGATTTGATAAACGATTCAATACAGTTCTTGTTATTTTTAAACTGTTGTCTTTTATCTCTAGTTGCAAAAGTTTTAAATTGTCCATCATAACCACAATTGGTTATTGAAATCTCAGTGAATTTTCCATGAGCTCATCATCTACGCTGGATTTGATGCCACATGATGATTGGGTTAAATTTTGACCGTTTTCCTCTTCATTTTACTTAAAGTTTACCCTTGTCCCCTCATTGATTTGACTTTGGTTTGTTTCATTTCGATGAAGACTCCTTTCTCGGTGTGTTCACCTGGTTGCTCAACGTTTTGTTTTTTTTCCATGGATTCCATATGGTTGTATTTCCTTCTCTGCGTTTTCCCAAGGAAGTTTCTCAACCTCCTTCATCTGAAATTTTTCCTGAGAATCGTAATTACCTCTATGATTTTTAGTTCTCTTTTATTTTGATTTCTTTGTCTTCATTTCATTTCCCACCCCATCTTTCAAGAAGGTTAAGGCTCTGCGCCTTCCCAATATTCCCATGATTCTTTTTGGACTGCCCACGAATTTTGGAGGTGAGGGCGAATCTAGACAAGATTTAAAATATGACCTTGTTTTAAGCTGGGATATCTACGTGAAACCTTTCTGCTTAAATGGCATCTATGTTGTATGAGCTTTATGTCTCATGGATATAACAGATAACTTAGGGTTGTGATAGCCTTACTGTTTTGATCGATCATGTGTCATTTATGATATTAAGGACAGTCTTGGAAGACACTGCACCATCCATCACGTCTTCCTTCATGAATTTCAGGGTAAGACTTCCAGAAGAATCTATGCCTACAGTCTTGTCTGTTCCTGGTGACCACGAATGGGACATTGGTGCTGCGATTTCCCCCTTTTTCTGCAGTGAATTCGTATAGTGGATGGTCTATGCATTTCCCCCGTGAATTGAGTTCTCAGTACTCCCTTGGACAGTCTTTGATTTAGCATTGGTAAATTCTTGAACAACCTACATTGTAACTCCTTGCACAAGCGATGCACCTTCATTGAATTATGTGACGTTGGTGATGGAAGTAAAATTTTAAATGATAGAAATTTAATAAGTGATAGGTCAAATAGCAGTAAATTGTTAAAAGATGGTTTGAAATGCTAACAACTACTAAATGACAGTTTGAAATGGCAATAAACTTATTAAATGATAGTTATTTGAATTGGTGGTAAATTTAATGACCGTAAGTTTATGTTGGGAAGGCAATTTATATTTAAGACATCATAGATCTAGTTCTTTTATTATTAGCAAATTGATTCCTGTCAGACCATGTCCTCTCATTTTGTCAGTGATTCATGTTTGGTTAGATAGCAAGGGCATTTTCAATGAAAAGTCAATTCTGGTTATGATTAACCTTACTTTTTCTCAACAACTTAATGTGAATAGGAAGCTGGTTAAACCTAACTACTTTTAAAATGGCCAGACGACATGTAGGATGTTAAAGTCATTAATAGCATTATAATCTTAGACATTGTAATTTGACATAGAGAATGTTGTTTATATGTTGGCAATTGGTAAAGTTAGAACCTATTAATGTTAGTATATATTTGTATTTAATGTCTAAAATCGTGATTAGGACTTGCTAATTTGGATGGCTTTTAGGGTCATTTTAGAATTGCAATTTGTTGACTAGTTGTGATTTAGACTTCCTAACTTGTTTTTCTTTTAAGGTTGAATTTAGATTTGAAAATGGTTGACTAGCTGTAAATTAGACTTTCTGATTTAGATATGTAATTATTGTTTGTTGCATATATAGATATCACCTAATTGGTAACTTGGACTCGCTAATTTTGAAGTTGTAATTCATGTTAAGTTCGATTGGTAATTTGTTGACTAATGGAATTTAGACTAGTTAATTGATCTGTAATGAAAGCCTATTAAAATCTTATATATTGACCATTTAGCCTTGATCAATGGTTGGGTTGTAGACGAAGTCATTTTTAGCTTGTGCTTCTCATTCAGGGGGTTGTTGTTTATTATTAATTAATGTTTGTACTTGGTTTGTAAACGTTTAATGTGATTGGTTGGCTCACTGTAAGGGCTCTAGTTACTTGTGTAATTAATTTTGGGTGTGTTGGATTGTTAGGATGTTTGTCTTTATCTTAGTAGGCTTGGTCTACTTGTGTCGGGTGAGATGTACACACCTCCTTGTTCCTCAGAACAGTCACCATCCTTGAGACCTTAAATGGTCAAAATCGATGGGAACCTGGGCTTGAGTGTTGCTTATGTGTCCTTGAGGTCGTAACCATTGCAGGGTAGGATGGGTGGGTAGTCATTCTTATTCTTCATCAGTTGAGTGTCAGACATTGCTTCCAAATGTTTTATGTTCTTTTATGTTAGGTTGTTATGTTGTTCTTTCATGATCTGTAGGCATTGTGTTCATCGCCATGATGCATTGTTGAGTATAATGTCAATATTAGCTTCCTACACACACAAAAAAAAATAAAAAATTAAGGGTTCTTTTACCAGTTGTACATCGTAGGAGTTGTATCAGATGGGGTTGTCACAACGTCGTTGGTAGTGTGAGCCACTTGAAAACCTATTCTGAGATGAGTATCTTCTGGCTACCTCTATCAATGATGAAGTGCATCGGCGTACCCTTCACCCATATTTGTGAATGAAAAAGGCACTCGCCTTCCTATGGCTCATCTGATTCATCGAGATAGAGCTTGGAGGTAGAAATGGTAGCATTGGGTTCCATGTCAATGATTTGTCTCCCCATTTCTGGTTCTGACCCAGAGTCGAAACACGCATCTAATTTAGACCCTTTCACCTCAACCACCAATGACTTCTTTGAACATAAATCAATAGTGTTATGCTAGCACCACTTCCTTGTATCTTTCTTTGTCTTTTCGATGTCCTTGTTTGCTTGCGGCTTGGACTAGTTGTCTTGAGAATTTCCATATTTTCTTTTTCCTTTTTTCTGTGGGTTAGGGCTACCATTTCCTTCCTTTTACTGTGAGGGGTTCCCAGGCCAAAATTTTTGCATCTTTTGTTTAATCTTCTCCTTGATTTTGACAACATATCAATAGGCCACACCCAAGCATGAGATGTCAAGAAAATTCATTTTGGCCTAGATGTATCTATGCAGACCACCATGATACGTTATCACTATATGTCTCTTAGAATTTTATATCCATCTTGTCGTGCAAGGTATCGAAGATATTTGTGAACTCGGGCACTACTTGGTCTCTTTCCTACTACAATGTGGTCCATTTTGTATACAGATCATCATAACTTCCAATACAGTAGTATTGTTCCTTAATAGCATCTCTGAAGGACTCCCAGGTGACCGTGACTGTAAATAATGAGGCTTCCTTTTCCTTTTCCTCATAGAAAGTTTCCCACCCATTTTTGACATGGGGAATGACTTTGAGGAGCGCAAAAGTAATATTTTCTCTATTCAAGAAGTTATGGAAAGAGAAATACCCATCTAGTAGATTCACCATTTTTCTACACCATCTGCATCCATATGACCTTCAAATATAGGAATATCAATGTTTATTTGTACCTTGAAGAGGGAGGTGCCTCCATTTCAGGAATATGCATCACCTTTTGGTAGTCGTCGAAGTATTTTTGCAAAACTATCCATCATCTTGTTCCTTTGTTGCATGAGGGACTCCTCAAGCAACATTTTGAAAGGATCTCTTGTCCTGTCATCTTTATTTTCTCCCAACATCGGAGGTCACTTGGACGTGCGAGAGGTTTTGTCCTCAAGAGAAAGAAGCTCAAGACCCAATTATTTGTACACTGGCCTCATTGGGGACATGCATTAAGAACGACAAGGAGCAGACTGCTCTTAGACCACTAATATGGATTTTATAATAAGAACGAAATGAATACATATTATTATCAAAAGATGCTTAATATATAATAAGAGATATATAGTAAAACTATTTTCTATCCAATAAGGAAATAATTTGAAACTGTAAAATGTAGTGGGAAACAAGCTTCCTGGAATGGTTGCAGCTTATCTCTAACAAGAGATGTGATGAATTCTCTCATTCACAAGAATATGATTACAATGAGTCTTTGTAGGCTTTTTTACAATGAACAGGAATGCCAAAAACCCTAGACATCCAAAAACCTAACCCTAGGAGATGAAGTGAATTCTTTTTTAAATGTTTACATAGCGCAAGGACTGATAGCCTTTAATGTTTACTTAACATGTCTAAGAACCTTAAATGTTTACTTAAGAGGCCTATCACAATACATTTTTTCTCCAATTTTTAGATACAATCTTGTATCCAATGAATTTTGGCAATATTGTTGTCCATCACACTCACGTAGTCGACTATAATGACGGAGTTGCTTCTACATCATATGTTTCATATTTCTTCTATATTTGGAATAAAATCTAGTCATCTTTGAAGATACATATATTATTCATTGGTTCACTAGTTGTTGCTTGCTCACTGGTTCATTGGTTTGTTCGATGCTTCTTATTATAGTTTTCTTCAACTTTGCAAAGGTAAGGTCATGCAACTGCAGTTGGACCTCTTGGTACTTTCTCACTAGTTTGTGGTTTTCTTCTTGCTCTTTTTTTCCTGAACATTGCAAGGTTGAAGTCTTGCAACCATAGTTCGACCTATTCTTGCACTTTGCAAGGTTGAAATATTGCACCCTTGTTTGCTTCAGCTTTGCAAGGTTGAGGTCCTGCACCCGCAGTTGGACCTATTGCTGCACTTTGCAGAGTTGAAATCCTACACCCACAATTGGACCTGCGATTATGTCTTTCATCATTCATGAGTAAGTTTCAATACCATAGTTTCATTCATATTCATTGTTTACTACTTACTATTTATAATTTGCAAGTAGGAATGTTCAATACTAGGAGGTGGTGAAAATAAAAATAAATATAAGAAATTTAGAAATAACAACCGAGTGAAAATGATCTTACAAAACATCCTTAAGTGTGACTACTGACATCAAAGAAACATGAATGTATTACTATCCCTGAAAAGTGTTGAAAAAGAAAGCTTTTTACCTTTGCAAAATGTTCTTATAGAAGAAAACTGCAGTTAGGTATAGAAGGGATAAGTATGGTACAAAATTAAGCAAGATGGAAAAAATTCGACAACATTGTCAAGAATTATCCTTCTTTATGAGTGACATATTTCAATAAGTTATAAATAAAAAGGTCCAGGACCTGAAATGCAAATGCTGGGTGGAGGATGAAGATAAAACACAAAATGACCCGAACCCAAACATTAATTCTGATTTCATAATATCCTTCGACATTATCAAATGAACTAGAAAACCACGAGAAGACACAATCAATATCAGATGATTACTACTCCAATTATAACTCTTATAAGGGTTAAGACTTTCAATAGTTGTTGATAAAACGAAAAAAAGATTGTTAAACTGTAAAATTTATTTTGCCCATTGGTCTTGACATGCAGAAAATTGTTGGGATGGTATTTTGCGATTTCCTAGCTATGTTTCCTTATCATATTTGGGAACATGAAAAATTCTATAAACCATTGGCATAGATTATTCATATTGTATAAATAATTCAATTATACAAGAGAAACTAATGTGGAAAAGACTAATCACTTTTCAAATTTGATAAATTCACAGATCAAAATATTCAAAATAACATATAGGTTCAGAGTCACTTCTTTAACTATTACATGACCATAATCTAAGACATTTTCTCATGTATGTGGATAAAAATGCTTGAAATGGATAAAAGAAATCAATACTCATATATTGGATCATGTCAGGTCCTTCTGATGATTCTTTATATGATGCAATGGTATAAACAAGATAAATTAGAGCAAGATAAAAGTTGATAACTTCAATAATCTATTTTATGCATTCGATTACATTCGTAGAGCCAATGAGGCTTATCCGTTATAGAGGTTCATAACAGAACATGACATAAAAAAAATAGACAAATCTGTGTAAATCCTATTGGATTCATTATTTGACCGAACTCAAAAATGGTTCAATAGCTATATCCAAATAATGGAGGAATGTGAAAAATACTAAAACAAAAAATGCATGTGAAAAATCAAAATGCAGTTTAGTGGAAGAAGTCATAGTTCTTCTTGATCTACTTTGTTGGAAAGTTAAATTCTTAGTGGGCACTGTAGTTTGAACACTAGTTTCTTTGTAAATTATGGTATGGGGATCAATATACTTGTGAGAAACAAGATTTGTAATCGCAGGATTAGTGGGATTATCAATAGGTTTGGGAAAATCAAGGGATATTGGAGGATTAGGATGAGGTTCCATAGGTTTTAACCAGTACAATACTATTCAAAACCTATTAAAACAGCTGACAACAATTTTTATTGGATAGATCCTAACTTATGTTGACATACTCGACATTGGGATGGTACTGGTCTACCCTCTTGTGAAGACATTGCAAGCCGCTATGTCAACTCATGGATGGTACTAAATCACCCTCTTGTGCAACCATTGCAAGCCATTCTGTTCACTTCCTATGTTTACCAAAGGGATAAACTATAGGGGCAAAGGGTGAAAAAATGATTCCAGAAAAGGATCAGAGCCCAATGACAAAGGTGTAAAGATAGATGTCAATGCGTAAGGTAACAAAGAGCTTAGGAAAGTAAAAAATGGCTTGTAGATGTTGACAAATTTGAGGACCTTATCTCTTCTGTAGATAGTTATTATTTGCATGGATGAGACGTGGTTAACCATATGTCAGGGTTTGCAACATGGTGGACACTTAACACCGACGAGCTTTGGTTATTGATTGTGTTTGATTAAATTAATCTAGTTAGTTGTCTATCAGAGTCCCACATGCATGGTGGTCAATCTGCATTTATTACATGTGTTTGTTCTACTATGGGCCCGTACTACTCTGGAAGTTGTACAAAGTTTTCATTTGAAAACTCTGGAAGTGATGAAGAGATGAAGTCTCGAAGTCCTTACAAAGGATGGTTAAAGTAATCTCAAGTTAATTAATAGTAGGTGCGAGTTAATGAATATGGTAGAAAGTCACTTCAGGAGACTTTCACGCTTCACATTCAAAAACTATTGCATCTCGAATTGGCGCCATGTCTAAGTATGGTTAGAAGAATTCCAAAATTTAGTAGAATGATAAAAAATTAGCAGGGGTGCTAAAGTAGTAGGGTCACCTAGATCGCGGACTACAAAACTAATCGATGACTCAGATTCATTTCAGAAATAAAAGGAACCAGAACGTTAATCTCCTAAAAGGGTTTCAAAATTAAAACCATGGTATAGCTTGAGAAGAAGTTGTCTATACATTCAATTATATCCTGTGGCATAAAACAATGCGCATGCATGACAATGCTCGATACAAAACCCACCTCTATCATAGCCATACCAACATACAAAAAAGGAAATGGAATGTTCTCCTCATCTTTTTGTTTCTGAAACCATATGTTAAGTGCATTTTCTAGGTTGAACCCCTTCCAATCACATATTCCCACTTTCATTCCCTCGACATTATACCATAGCTCTTTGGAAAATGGTTGTGCACAAGGATTTGTGAGACGAATTCAAAGTTTTCATTATGGGGAAAGCATCTTCGAGGACCTTGCCATCCCGTTCTTTGCAAATTATGATAGCGATAGATTTTATTCTCTGAGGAAAGCCACATATAATTCTTAGTTTTATGCTAGACTTTGGGTTTTCCAAAGAGTCTTCCATTACCATTACCATTTCCACATATGGAACTCATCTTGTATAAATGATTCTTTGTAACCTAAATGGATAGTTCATTGCTCTGTCTGAGGATGAGTGCCCCAGTTCCCCATCTTAGAATATATTCTTCATCTTGTAAGATAATTGAAACCTTGAGAAGTTTTTCTATGTGTTGGTTCCATTCCTATAGTACAGGTCCATGCACGCCTAATTCTTCCCCCTTTTTTTTATCCCACATACCATCTATGTGAGTGTTATGAGTGGGAGACATCAACAAGAGATTTCAGATCTGTTTATTGTTGATTTGTGAAGAGTGAGGATGAAATTAAATGATGGATATGATTGTAAGGATATATACAATGACTATCATAATGCTTATAAGGTGCACAACTAAAATAAGTTCTAAAATTATATGTCTTAAATACTCTGTCTTTGTACTGAAAAAGTTTATACTATTGTTTTATTTGCATTATCTCTTATATATGTTTGAGAACTAACTATATATTTGTTTCTTTGTCATATGCTATAGAAACCAAAGAGCACTGAATTTGAAATGAAAAAGGTTGAAGGATACATGGTAGATTTGGAATGCACTCCCAAACTTATAGTTATCTTTTTTTCTATTTTCATATTATCTAAACATAGCTAAGAAACATCTTGAAAATCACAACTTAAATGAAGGAGAAAGTAATAGATGTTGAGTGTTGTAAAATAGATGCAGACTCCATTGTACATGAAAACATCAACTAGGTATTGCATAATAATGCCCATTTTAAATTAGATGCATTCTCGTATACTGCAGGAGATTGCCTCTTCGATGCATTTCAAGTTCTATTGCACTTTCATTATTCCTCGATCAAGTTGTGCAATGGATTTATAGATCATTTGTTTTCTTATTTAGAAAATGGAAGTGTTGAGGCATTAAATTCATATCAATACAAATTCGCATGTGATTTTCTTTGTCAATTGCATGGAATACATTATATCAGTACATATCTTTCAAATATGTGGTTGTCTACATCTGCAACTCTGCCTCCACATGAGAAAGGACTTTGGGGAGATCAAATTTTTATACTTTGGATAGCCAAGTGGATGAATATATCAATTGGAATTTGGTCATTAACAAGAAAAAAGAAATATCTACTATTCAACAAAACTACATCTAGAGATCCATATTGCATCTTGTTTCATGATTCCAATGCTCTAAGTGGACATTATGAACCACTACTCTATAAACATTTATCCATATGCAATCTTGGAGGATATGATATTTACATGTCCCTCACTTGCAAATACCTTCAATCCCATTGGTAATGAAGTATGCATCATATGCACTCTCATGGATGACACAAAGAAACAACTAGTACATCTACTTGTGGAGATAATCTGTTAAATGTAATTTTCTATTTGATCACAACAAATTTTGATGTGCACTCACTGCACCTTTACACTATGCAATCATTTTTCAATGCAATTATAGGTGGCATTCAACAGATATTTAACTGCTTGCATCAACACCTTCTACCATATCTCATAGAAAGTATGTCAATAGTTGGAAGTTGGAAACAATAGCTTGTAAACATGGCAATGTCATATGAGAAAGGAAATTTAGAGGGTGGGAATTTTTTTTTATAATGGATATGTACCATATTCGAAGTAAATATCCATATATTTTCAACCCTTTCAGATGGTACTATCCATTTCTACTATATTGATTCAAACTACGATCAAACAATTGACATCATATCATCAAAAATAGATACACCACACATCCATTATCTGCCTTTGATAAGAAATACTTCTAGTTCAAGATTCGTTGTCCATGCCAACCAAACCATATCAAATATACATAAGCTTCAGATATTGTCTAATCATGATGAAAGTCATCCCAATTGTCATCAGGTCATAGAGAAATTAAACAAAAAGTGTAGAGTGACTTATGATCACAACTTTAAAAGGGTCATACGTGAAAGAAATAAATAAATTAGTGCACTTCCTTATAGACCTCTAAATTGTATGACCGATCATTTGGATCATTTGGATCTAGAACTTGCCAAAGTTCATAGACATTACCATACAAGAAGCTGTAAAAAATGAAATAATTCAAATTACAGATACAACTTCCCTATGTCATTGATGATAACAATAAGAATCATAAAACCAATTAGTTTAGAGGACAATGTTCCCATTGAGAAACAAAAATCTTTGTTCACACTTATATAACAATGAGACTTTGATAACTTAATGAGCTTTGAAGACTTCTTGGCCAAACTAAATCTAACAGAAGATGAGTACATCCAAGTGATACAATCTACACTTAAACAACCAACAATTTTCCTTAAACAAAACACTTTCACATATTTGGAACAACGGTTTCTCCAAGGACATGCCAATTATGTGGAATGTAAATACTGATGTGTAATATGTCCTCAATGCATATGTTGTGGCATCATATTGTACCTCGTACATGACAAAGGTTGATAGCTCTGTGACAAGTGCATTTAGAAGAATACACAGAGAACATGAAAAAAGTCAAATTGATGTTATGAAAATGATATGTAAACTTTGAAATACATTACTTAATCTTCAACAAATGTTTTCTAAGCAAGTTGTCCACATCCCACTTTCCCTTCCTTTGAACTATAGTTCGATGAAATGTGTCTTCATAAACATATCTCCACTTGAAACACACACATTTGTGCTTAAACCACCATCTTTGCTAAAACAAGAGATTGATAATTCAGAGGAGATGATATGTCTCTCTATTATTGATTACTACCTTCAACATCCACCTCCTATTAATCATATTTTCCTTGAAGAATTACTACCGCATTACAGAAAAAAAGGGTACACACATATCAAAAAGAAAAAAAACAAATGTAATACGTTTTTCAAATACAACAAACATGTCGACTATGAAAAAATTTGTAGAGAGAAACTATTGTTGTACGTTCCATTTGATCAAAATGAAGACACATTAAAAAATAAGTTCCCTACATGGGAAGCTACATATACTATTTATGAGACTACAATGCAAACTAATGAGGCTAGATTTACATACAATGTCAACCCAACATGGGGTGATTTAGAAAGTGCACTTGAAGAAATAGAAAAACCTAACAATGTTAATGAGACATAAACAACGCATAAAAAAACTAGAACTCTCTATGAGTCATATGACTTGCAAGCATATTTTCCTTTTCCTCGAGCAATTGCCACATAAAAATGTATCAATATTGGGTTTAAAATTACAAAACATCCTTTCTTTATCGAAAATGAAGAATGCTACAGAGTTAGAAAAATATTAAAATGAGAGAAGCAAAAAATCCTAAAGGATATTGAAATGAAGAAATGCTTAAACATGCACACTCATGTGCACTTGTTGCTTACATGCAGGGTAGGAACGGTTAAGACATTCACATAAAAAGCACTATTCCAAATTCTTATATGAATCTATCATTCAAACAGTTTGAGTGACCCTATGAAATGAAAGGGATTGATAATCTGATATACAGGAAAAGTTGCATATACTACAAGTGGAACAACAATCCACTCTTCATTGTTAATGACTTTTAACAAGTCACATTTTCTTCCACTCAACAAGGAAATGTTAGATACCTTTTCTAATATTTATGACAAACTACAACGTCTCTTCATAGATGAGGCATCCTTGATTGGAATTAGCTTCTTTTATTCCATTGACAATCAACTGAGAAACATAAAAAATATGCACACCAAATACTTTGGGAACATTGATATGGTATTCTGCAGGAATGTTTACCAGGCACAACCCATACAAGATTCTATGATATTTAAAAAAGCTACGTTAAACATGCAAACAATGATGCATGACCTTTGGAAATACAAAATAAAATTCTTTGAATTACATATTACAATGCGCCAGGCAAATGAAACATTTATTGCAATTCTAAATAGAATACGAACAAGAAACCAAAAATGTGATGACTTAACATATATCAATTCAAGTTGCATGTGACCTGTGCCGACATACCCAACCTTTTGTTACATATTCTACAATAATAAGAATGTCACAATGCATAACAATTACATGCTATCACTCATGCATGCCAATGATATCATCATCAATTCAATTGACGTTGAAGAATACAACTATAGAAATGTACTATGTCATCAACATACAACCACTTTTTCCTTTGCAACTTGTCCTGAAATTAAACATGGTAGTTGAAATATATGCATGCATCTTTGATTCATAGGATGGCTTGGTGAATGGTGAAGATGGAATACTCAAAGTTTATACCAAAATAGAAAATGTTGATGTCCTCTAGATCAAGTTCCATGACCCGCATATTGGCCATGAACAAGAAAACAAGTTAGCTTATCTATATAATTCAAACACTTCACATGATTGGACACCTATATTGTGAATATCAAAACCAATATCAACATTGGAAAGGACAGGTCAAATGAATATTCAAAAACAATTCCCCATTAAACTTTCATGTGCATGTATAGTCCATATATCAAAAGGGATAACACTTGATAGTGTTGCGTTCAACGCTGCTAGAATACAAATACATGGACTTGTATACACAGTTCTGTCCCATATCAAAAGCATAGACTCCTTGTATTTGATAATCTCTCTTACAAAAGATAACTTCAAAGTCAAACATAAATTTGATACCGATATGCAACCCCTTCGAACTAGTGCAAAATGGAATCTACAATATGATTACCAATCCATACAAACAAACACATCTGTATCAATTCTCACTTAACATGCACAATACTAATGATATAATAAATTAATATGACACAATGCAATCTAATATTGTATGCTTTTAAGAAACATACATGACATTATGCATGCAAAACAATCAATTTCCAAGTCATAATTGTATATCAAGTTACATTACACATGGAGTGATGATATTACTAAAAAAAAAATGTAACAATTTTGGAGCATATGCATTTCAAAGAAAATAATGTTGAGATGGTGCTAGCAAGAGTAATATTTTGTGAATCACAAATTGCAATATTGAATCTTTATGTTGATCTGCATGCAACATTTCCCAACATACTAAATGTTGTTTCAAATGCATTACATCATTTACATCTGAACAAAACCATTATCATTCTAGGAGACTTCAATGTTGACATGCTACAAGATAGTTCCAGAACAAAAGAATTGAAAAACTACATGTGCAATTACACTCTACTTTCTTTTGGATAAGACAAACCATGTACAAAACACACTTATTGACCATGTATGGTCAAATGTGCCCATTTCACAATACAACCTCTTTATCTTAGACACATATTGGTCGGACCACGCTACATCAAGCATATTACAAAATCATATTTCCATGTCTCAAATCATATCTAGATACTTTGTTACACAAAACCAAATTATTCAGCTAGGATCATCCAACTTCTTAATATTTTTCTAGTTTGTAATAGATTTTGGACAGAAAGAATTCTACATAACCAAAAACATGAATCAAGGAAAAAACAGGCACATGCTTCTAACTCCATCTATTACTCTATTCATTTTATTCTCATTTATTGTATGTACATATTACTTGTTTGTCCCTACATACCAACTTACATTCGTGTTCATTGTATTTTGTGTGTTCCACATTGAAACAAACAGAATAAATGGACAAGACGAAGGACTCTTAACCAAAAATGTAGAAGAAGACATACAAAGGTGCATGCTTCTACCCTTATTTCATACTCCATTTCTTTGTATTTCATTTATTGTGTGTATATTTATTCTACTACTTTTCACTTCATTTATTATATGTAGATACTACATATCTTCCTACATATTAACTTATCTTCATGTAAATTGTATTTTCTATGCTGCTACATTGAAATAAATAAAATTGTATTTAATTTTTTACATGTTTTCCTACATACCAACTTACCTTCATGTCCATTTCATTTTTTTCATTACTACATTGAAAAAAACAGACTAATTGAACAAGAGGATGAAGTATTATGTGCCACAATAGAGGAACCTGAAGTACAATATTCCAAAAGGTATACCAATAGTGATAGTAAATCAAACACAATGTATGTGCTTAACGGACATCCATATCAATTATGAACAATATACAATGCATATGCATATTTAGTTTTTGTCATGTTCAATGTACACATGTTTGCATCATAAAAGGTTGGAAAAGTGACATGGGCATGAGTATTTCATCAATCATCACATACATCAACACAATGACAAGGGAAAAGGTAAAGATTCATAAATTATGCTCTTGCTATGTTTAGGAAACAAATATCCTCAGTTATGTATTCAGCTATGCCACGGTAATATGTTGGTGTCATCTACAACACATACTTTTTACTTCACAAGAAGTATCAACGAGCACAAGTGAAAAGCTGAACATAGTGCAAGCTCTAGAGGCTAAGAGGTATGGTTACAAAACTCTAACTGCATACTTCATCCAAATTGTGCATATACTTGTACATTGATGCAAACAAAAAAGGATATAGACTGCAATTCACATTACTTTTCCTATTCAAAAAATGTCACCATGTCTAAACTTATACCACCCAATATATTATCGATAGAAGGCTTGAATAGTCATCGAACTCCAAAATTGTTCGTCGGAGACATAATGGTCATGTATACCACCTACTTAGACAAGGAAAACAAAACTAGATGCATTGTGCATGCAGACATGACAGACAAAAAATCCATGATGATAGTTACACTGACTATCCCTACACAACCTGTCAAGAAACATGCATAAAATATCTTGCCAGGTAATGGGATATCCATTAAAAATTTCAATATATTACTGAAAACAATATATGACCTTTGTGATTGTGATCGGATTATATCGCTCAATGAAACAAGTGTTGTGGAAAAAGTTCCCACGGTTTTCTCAGAATATCATTTCGTATTGAACACAACAATCAACCAATTTGCAGACATCAATGACATTTACCCAATCGGAACCATTGGTGCAGTTGTCACATTCAAAAGAAAAGTTGTCTCACAACACATTCTCCATATGAAAGATGGAAACTCGGACAATGACAAGGCAATGATATCCTTTTCCATATCCATTTTTGTCCTTTTATTTCACATGCTCATATATCTCATTCATCTTACACAACTATTAAATTTTTCCATGGTGCAACTACAATTGTTTGACACATGAAAATTTATTTTCCTCAATTGAACAACAATTCCATAAAGGGAAATTTCCAATTATGCTCTTCAAAAACATAATGAAGAAAATGGTTGTTAAGGAAATGATATTTCACACAACCCAATAAAAATTTGTAAGAGAATTGTGAATATACATAGTACATGATCTCAAGAAACTAACTATCTCCACAACTCTTGTACATATACATATACACTTCCACCCACAATTTGCACAAAAACATTGCCTTAAATAATTTTGTGTGGATTTTTTGTTGTATACATGTATATTATATTGTTCAATATATTAACTACTATGGTCACGTACGTAGGTTGAAGGTGTTTTGGTTGCAACAAATGCCTACTCGACCCCCTTAGAGCCTGTATGTGCTAAATGTAATTCTCTCGCTTCTTCCTCTACATTCATAAATGATGGCACAATTGATTTTCTACGATGCAGTGAAAAATTACCTTACATATATAGACATTTCCTCAAAGTTGTCATTCAAACCCTCATCATCACAATTGTACATTGTACAGTTAGATAACTTGTATTACAAGATGTGCTTCTTGGGTTGACATAATTTCCATATGAAATATACTTAGAGAAAAAGGAAAACATTGTCTACATGCTACACGACTTACACATCCATAACAAATTTACCTTAAATGAGGACAATGTCTTACTACATATTGGGTGAACCAAAAAAAAATGCATATCCATCCATGCTACCCAATACAGATATGAATGGAGTTTTGCAGTACCATGACAAAGTGAACTAGAAGCGCATAAGATTGTTTTGTCTAGGAATGAGAAGCATGAGGAAAGACCTCATACAAAGTACTTAATTGTGAATAAATCAGGCCCATCCTTTGATTCTTCAAAATGTCTTTTTCCTCTAAACAAAACCATCAAGCATTTTCAATAATATTGTGAATTTCGCATTTCTCTAACTCCATTAAGTTAAACGATGACACTCTTTTCTAGAACTAGTAATGTTAAAACATTGTCATGTCAATGTGATCTTGTTTCATAGTAATATCAGAAGAAATGTTCATAGTCATATTGGTTCATAATAATATAATAATTGATGAATTTCCTGGCGCCCATTTGGGAATTTGGTTATAGATGGGATACAATGCCCAATCTTTGCTGATTTTTTCCTATGTTGTGTTTGGCAGACTTTTGATCATGAAGAAAATATATACACATGAAGAGTCCCCTTATGATGATGTTTTTCGAGGAGATAGATCCTATGAAGAAGTCCAAAAATGATTTCAAAATCTGCCTCTAGAGCAACAGGCTAGTTTCCTCATCTTTCAAAAGCACAAAAGGAACAACTTGCCTAAGATTTTACAAGGAGATTCAAATCCTATTCCATCTTCATATGAAACTAGATCCACAGAACCTCGTCCAAGTAGCTCCACCGAGGACAAAAATGAAGAAGTATTGAAGAATACAGATTCATTATTTAAAGAGATAAAAGCATCAATGCTAGGCCTAAATGATAAAAAATTATTATCTTCCATTGAATACCTCATGAAACATGGTCATGATTTCCCCCTTCATCACTAGTTACTACCACTTTTACTCTGAGTATCACTAGTCCAGAAAATTCTACTGCACTTATTTCCCCTATTCCATCAGTAACTCCTTTATCAACTAGTTTTGAGGTTCCCAGTTCCAAACTCATCCATGTAGATGAAATCACTCCCATCTTTCTTGAAGAGATGACCCCATCAAGTTTCTTTTTCAATAAGAAAATAAAATGTATCACCAGAAAAGAATCTCAACAGAAGGAACGAGTGACCACCAAGAGACACAAAATAGTATATGATGGACATGAACAAAATGACCCTGAATTTGCCAAAGAGGTTGTGGATTCATTAGGAGCCTTTTCCACTACCAACCAATGCTCAGTGGGTAATATTACAAACAAATTGAAAGAAAAGTCTCTCTTGGTTGAACACTTGCATAATTAAATGCAAAGCACAAAAAATATTATCAGGAGCCGAATGAATTATGACATAGAGAAAATCAGGTTGGCTTATGAACAACATATGAAGCAACTACAAGAAAAACTAGAAATGAGTGTCCATAATTTACAGATTAGTAATTCCATGATTACTCAGTGACACCTTTCAATACAACAATTGTAGACTAGAATATCTTCACTAGAGAATACAAAGATGGAAAATACTGCATTCAAAAAACAAGCATTTGAAATTATTGAAAACATGGAACTTGTCCAACAGGATCTATATAAAAAAATGGATACTATTCAGAAATACTATAAGGCAATAAATAATTCTCTGAAAAGTATTCATGAGAAAGGAAATGATGCCTGTATGGATAGATCCAAATTTTAGGAATTCATTATATGTAGGAAAAAAGCCAATATTCCTGGTCTCACCCCATTTTCACAATATGAACAGGTACAAGGTGAAATGGCCTTGAAAGTTTGGGAGATGAACCTAGAAGAAAGAAATAAGCTTGTAACATCCCGCTCTGGTGCACTGAGAAAATTTATTCTTTGAGGACACTTGCTCGCAAGTGATCTAAATTATTATGATATTAAAACATTTGACTTTGATTATGATGCATCAAGGGTAGATGACATGTTGTTTTACTACATTGACATAGACAAGTGCTATTGACTCAGTTTTACTAAGTGTGCAGAGTTTTGGACCTTGAGGATGCAGAGGCATCGATGGAACCCCTTGGACTCTGGATCGATTAAGGGAGTGTGCTATTGGGGTTTGATTGATTTACTATGATATTAATACATTTTGATTACATGATATGATGTGGACATGTTCTGACATGATTTGTTGATGATGCATGTTGATGGTAGCTTTCCGACTAGACTCACATATGGAGTAAAGGGGCCACACACAACTACCAGAGAGGTTGAGGGAGAGTTGTGGACAACAGCCCTGCCACAACCTACTAGCACTCCTGCTGTGGCTCAAAATGTAGGTTAACGATTACCTAGTTTGAGACGACCCATGATGTCATGAGGGTAGACTGCAACAGTCACTCACGATGATTGTAAGGGGTGTGCAATAAGGCGAGGGCCTTATTCGTTAGAATCCCTTAGTCTCCCACAAGTTCACCTAGTGGAGTGTTGACTCTAGGGGTTATTGATGTCTACCAATCAATCAAGAAGCAAGTGGCAGCCTTGGAGAACATGGTGCGTCCTGAAGGGCACGTCACGCAAAAGAAACAAAAGAGGTGAGTGGCACCCTTGGAGCATGTGGTGTGTCCTGAAGGGCATGTCATGCAAAAGAAAAAAAAGAGACGAGTGACACCCTTGGAGCACGTAGTGTGTCCTGAAGGGTATGTCGCGTTGATGATGATAAAGGAATGAACCTAGATGGCCCTAAGACAAATATCTCATTAAGAAATTTTAAAACAACTTCCCTAATTAAAATATCACCTAGTTCAGAATCTAAGTCGTAAGTCTAAAACTTCGCTAGGGGTAAAATTTTGTCTACCTTTATAAAAGAAAAATAAAATTATATATATATATATATATATATATAATAAAATAATAAAATTTAAAACCACTTAAGTAATAATTGTGGGTGTTCATAAAATTTTTGGTAACATGAAGAGATTAAAGAATTAAATAAAATGTGTGGATGTAAAACGTAAAGAGGCAATTAATTACATTAACTTATGATAGTTTAAAAATATATATATATATATATATATATACACTAAATTAATAAAAAAGGGGAAGGGATGTTAACTTGCACAATTGTCATTTTTGGCTCTAACAAAAAGGGGAAAGAAGGAATTATAACAATTAGGAAACTAGGGAATGAGGCAACATAAAAAGGGAAAAAGGGGAACTTATGGTAAAAAGTGGGAGGTCAACTTAGTAAAGAATATGATTTTAAGAACCTTCTAAATTGAACTAAAATAACAAGTTCATAATAGGGAAAGACTTTAAAACCTGTAAGGGACTCTAGGGACACCTAGGAGTAATTTTAGGATTAACTCTAGATGGGTGAGGGAAATAAGACAATTAATTAATTAAAGAAAATAATTAATGGAGAAACGTGGGGGATGGATGACACTTGTACGGAGGAGAATTTTTAGGGAATTTTTATTAAAACTTTAATTAAATGAGATTTAGGGAAAGAATGGAAGTTCTAAAACTCTATAAAAGAAAGGGAGGAGAAGGAAGAAGGGATCGGTTGTTAGTGTAACGTTACGCTGCAGCAATAGTGACTTGACTAATTTACTTGTGGGAGTTGAGATTTTCCAGCTCGAAGAGGAGTGGTAGCTCAGCCTTGTGAGGCGAGTTGGGAGCTAGACATACCATCTGGATAGTGTGTGGCCCCTTTGCAGCTCGGGGGGCTAAGGGGGAAGAAGAGTACCCCTAGCGTTGGTTGGGAGGTACCAGTGAGGTCTCGACGGTCGGCAAGAGGGAGCGGCACAGAGCGCGTGAATGTCATTCGAGGTAGGCGATAAGGCAATGGTATGCTCTTTCATTTGTAGAGTAGAATGCATTAAGACTTATGCTAGGACCTGAAAATTTGATTGTAAATGGTTGGGATTATCTGGTTTCCTTGATGGTCTCTACGCCCTTGTATTGTATGCTCTCGCCGCTGTTATAACTCCTATTCCCTAGTTGACTCTACGGTTACATGTTTTCCAGGCTAGCTCAGCTCTGCGCTTAACATGCCCCTTGTGATTCTACTCTACATTTTATCTCACCTCTCTACTACAGATTTACCACCTCGTACTAGGAATTTACCACAAAAATTAAGTTTAATGGTGAATATTTGTGATTGTATTTGGTTTCATTGTAGGAAACCCATCCCTGTACCCAGCCCAAATTTTTATGATAGAATTTATTTGTCTAAAATTCCTGAAGTTTATATGTCTGAATAAATTCCTGAAATTTTGTGTTTGAAAACTTATAGTGCGAATTTTTATGGTTGGATCAATTCCGGAATTTATATGCCTGACTTTCAATTGTATTTATGTGTTTGAATTTATAAGTTTGAATGTATGGGTCTGAATAATTAGGTTGAAGGTGAACCCTAGAAGTGGTATTTTATTACCACCTTAAACCAACTAGGTACTAGGAACTGATGATTCCATTGCCTTGAATGCTGCGAACAATTGGTGTGCCAAACTGTTCAACCTTAACATATTCATAACCCAGACTTCGCCACCGCACCAGATAGATTTTTAAACCTATAAATTTTTCCCCGGAGAACAGGGACAAGTGTTTCGAGGAAGTGTTTTCCCATGCTTTTGTTTTACGTAGTCCTTTAGCGTAGCTTAGTATAGATTAAAGGTTGAATTTTTGTGAATAGATTTAAATAATCTTACTATGGAAACCATCGCTTTGATTGGACGGTAAATTCCATTATCCTTTATGTTTAGAATTTGGTCACACTCTTGTCATTGTGTAGTATTGGGATAACAACATGCAGGATGGTCTGAGTCATTGCCATGATAGATGGGATATCGTTTTTGTGATTTAAAAACTTCTTAAACAGTTTCATCAAAAACCATGAAACCCACTCCAACTTCCACCTTCTAATGGACGCAAGTGATGAATAAGGCACCCATAGGTGATGCATTGAAGCATAGATCTAGCATTGAAGGGTTGTATTTCGATTTAAATGTTAAATATTTACCCTTAAAATATTAACTTTCACCCCTGCAAACTGTGTAAAGTTGTTACCTTTTCGCCCTGCAAACCATGTCCAGTTCTTACCATTTTCTCCTCTGCCCTGTGTTAAATTCTTACCAAAATTTCTCCACCTCTGTGAGTTGCGTGATGTACGGAAATGGGAGGGATTCTCTTGACACTATGAGGATAAAACTGCCAGTTGAATTGTGATTTCCTGGCATGCGTGCATCAGTTGCCCAATTGACTTTATGGCGTGCATGCACAACCATTAGTTATTGCTACAGATTTTATGCTTTTACTTGGCATAGTGTTGGGCCGCTAATTTATATTGTTTTTGGAATATGTAAGAGTAGTGTTATTGCAATATAAAATAGAATGTAATGTTAGTGTTAGATAATATATAAAAGTAACATTATTGTTATTCTAATGTAATGTTATTGTAACATAAAAGGTAAAGATAATTTTATTTTAGTGAAAATGTTACTGAAATTTTATTGTTATGGATACCATAAATTGGTATAGTAATGTGTAAATGTATTGTGACTGTAATTTATATTGTTATTGTAATATGTAAGGGTAACGTCATTGTAGTATATTGCTTCTGAATTATGTAAGAGTAATGTTTTTGCAATATAAAATAGAATGTAATGTTAGTGTTAGATAGCATATAAAAAGTAATGTTATGTTATTTATTTGCAATGTTATGGTAACATAAAATGTAAAGATATTGTTATTTTATTGGATATGTTGCTAAAATTTTATTGTTATTGACAACATAATTTGGTATAGTAATGGGTAAAAGCATTGTTACTGTAATTTATATTTCTATTGTAATATGTAAAGGTAACGTCATTGTAATATGTTGTTTCTGAATATGTAAGAGTAATGTTTTTGCAATATAAAATAGAGTGTAATGTTAGTGTTAGATAACATATAAAACGTAATGTCATTGTTATTTTATTGCAATGTTAGTGTAATTTTATGGTCATTGATGACATATAAAATGTAAGGTCCTTTGAACTATGTACTATCAATTATTACGATTTAGTAAATGGGGATTTGCATTTAGTTAATATACATTATTTTAAGGTTGGGTTGGGTAACTCGTCAACTGATGGAAATTAAATGGTGTAATGGATCTGTATTTAATGCAAATTGAGTCGTAGATAATGCCTTGTCTTAATAATGGTTGGTTGTTGTCGGAGTCCTTCAAACTTGTGCCTTCCGTAGAGGATGTGGTTGTTCATTAATTATTGTTGTACTTGGATTGTAAACATTTTATTGCTTGGTCTGCTTGTGTCGGGTGGGATGTAGACACCTCCATGTTCCTCAGAACAGTCACCAACCCTAAGACCTTAAATCATTAAAATCGATGGGAACCTAGGCTTGAGTGTTGTTTATGTGTCTTGGAGGTCCTAACCATTGCAAGGTCGGACGGGCGAGTAGTCAGTCTTATTTATTGTCGGTTGATTGTCGTTCCTTGCTTGCAGTTACTTGATGTGCATCTTAGGTCGTTATGTTGTGTTTAGTGTTGTATGCATCATGTTCATCGTCGGGTGGTGACATAGAGTTGAATGTATTTATTATCCTTGTACACACGCACACACACACGATTTTTTTTTTCACTTATTATAAGAGGTTGTCATCATAACAAGGATGTCTGTTACATATGGTATCAAAGCGAGGTTCAACCCGTGACTTGGGATCGCTACATCTTTCTTTGATATGAATGTTTATACTGTTTTTGATCGAGTTGACTTTTTTTTGTGCAAGTAATCATGGTTAGAGGACACTGCGGACGTAGACGATAGGGTGCAAGGGGAGGAGGCACGATGCCTCTAGTAGCATCCACCCCTGAGGGGTCTAAACCCCAGAGAGACAAGCAGGTTCTTGGACAAGAGCATATAAGAGTTGGTGATGTGGTCGGAATGATGAGATATTTTCAGCGCATGTCTGAGGCACTGATCAACCATTTGGAGAGAGATGAGGCCAGGGAACCAACACCTGCTGAGGCTCCACCATGCACTTCAATCGGTACTGGTAGCATTCACTGTGAACTCAAGAAGGTCAAATTTCTTGAGTTCTTTGGTTCCCTGAATGACACAGGCGTTGAGGCATGGTTGGAGAACATGGAGATGTGCTTCGCACTTCATGATTATACCTCCAACATGAAGGTCCGCATGGCAGTCTTTCAACTGAAGGGGAGCACTCTTCTATGGTGTAAGACACTCCTACCGGAACTAAACATGGTCGTCGAAGATGTGTCATGGGAATTGTTTGAGGAACGGTTCCAAGAGAGGTACCTTTCAGAGGAATTCATTGAGTTTTAGCTCAATGAGTTCAATGCCTTACGATAGGGAGGTTGTACAGTGTCTGATTACGACGTCTGTTTTATGGAGCTGCTTCTGTATGCTCCACACCTTAACACTGAGAAAATTAAGGTCAACAAGTTCGTGTTCGGCCTTAACGGTAGCCTGTGTGCAAAGGTTAGGATTTTGATGCCTCGAACCTTGCATGATGCCATCTAGAAGGCCCTCATAGCAAAGGAGGATCTTATCAGTGGGGCTCAGACTAGGACTCCAGCGAGACCAACAGGGCAAGTTTCATCTAGAATACAGTAGCACCAGACACCAGCGAGACATATGCTAGGATATCGTGGCTTCCAGAGGGGATCCACTTTCACTACACCTGATCCGGATTATTTTCGGCATGAAATGAGAGTGAAGATATAATAAAGAAATGCATAGAGATATCGAGTATATCCAATAATATAACAGAAATATATAAGAGATGCAACCATAAACAAAGATATATAGTAATACACAATTTCTATTAATGAAAGAAATGTACAGAAACTGTAAAAAATACAGAGTGAAAGACTCACTAGAATGGTGGCATCTTATCTCTGAGAAGAGATGTGACGGCTACTCGCATTCACAAGAAGATGGTTACAATGAGGCTCTGGAGGTCTTTTTACAGTAATCGGGAATGCCAAAAATCCTAGACATCCAAAAAACTAACCCTAGGAGATGAAGCGCCAAAAGTCATGTGGGCCCCGTTTGGGTAAGTTGGTGCATCAACTTCCCGGGGTCGTAACTTTTGCATACGATCTTCGTTTTTGGCGTGTGATAGCTCGTTGGAAAGGTATCATTGAGGAGATTCATTTTGGGGGATTAATCATGCCTTTGGGTATCATTGATAACCTTGATCTCAAAAAACCTTCATTTAGTCCCTCAAAATGGCCTCGGAAGTTAAAACCTGCTAAAAATAGTAAATTGCCAAAATTGCCATAAAGTTGTTTTGGGCCAGTTGGAAAAGGTGGGTGGCCACCAATATCCACCTAGATCAACACCTCGGTTGTTAGTGTTAGAAGTCACTCTTGGATTGTAGCAGGAGCAGAGCCTGACGCCCATCAGTTTAATGTCACGTTTTGTTTGTAAAAGGGATGATCAAATGGAAGTAAACTCAGAACCATATCGTTTCAACTCTGAAACTAGACCAGGCATGCATGGGAAAATGAGGTCTTAGATAACTTCAGACAATGAGTTGTAGTAAGGGTGAGTAGGGGGAAGACTTGTATCTGAATGATGCAAGGGTCTGTTGTAAAGATCAAGTTTCTAGCAGACTGTAGAGGATAACATCTAAACGCAAGATCTTCTTACATTTAAATGAAAAAAACTAGAGAATACAACAATGAAACAATAAATCCTTTATCATAACATAATTTCAACCATTCACACGAATCAGTTGATCACAAACTCTCTCAGTATGAGATGAAAATCAGATGGAGTGAGAAGACTGTCTGTCATTAAACAAGAAATCTTACATACCAATACATAACCAGAGAACTAGAGTCTGTCAAAACTTTACAATCTGGAGTTGTGATCTACCATCAATACTTACAGAATACAAAGAATGAGTTTATATACTCAAGAAAATCCACCTCACAGAGTCGTGCCCAGTCACCGAAGGCTTGGTGTCCCTTCAATCAAACTCATATTGATATATTTCTTTAAGTGCCACCTTAACTATGCATGGCTCCTGTAAGGAGGGTAGCTGAGCCATTAAGTGCTCGGCTAGCATGCGCAGACTTATTTGTCGAGTCAAGGGCTTCGGCACGACTTCGTTGATAAAATCGATACACATGACCTCTGTGAGCAGACGGCTTGTTAGACCCTCCATTCCCCTCACTTAATGAATGAAAGGAGGTTTTAACCACCCGCTCTTTCTTTCATTCACTTCAATACTAGAAACAGTATTAAGATCGGGTCTGATGGCACCTGGAGATCACGATGATCCCCTCTACAACTGAACTTGGTGCCTTTAGCCTTCTTTATGCAGTTCCTTCCTCTCCCCAAGTGACCATGGGCTGTGACCATGTGCTTTTGGCGTTCACGAATATGAAAGGGCTAATCTTTGCTGATTGAAATCGCGATGGGCAATATCTCGAGAAGGCTTAATATGGCACCACGCGTCCCTCTAGATCTGATGGCTCTTAACTCTCCCGGCGATACCGTGGGCTCGGGTCCAGGATTCTCTTGGCACCTCGCGCATTGAAAAATGACGGAGCTGCTCTTTGCGTTTTGGAGTCACAATGGGCGAAGCACCGAGATGGCTCTATTTGCTGCTAGGTGTCCCCTCTAAATGGATGACTGAAATACTTCATGATACCACGGGCCCCACTTTCTATGCTTTCGGTGCTATCAGGGTTCTGGGTTTCGCGATGTTGAACAACATGAAACTCTCACCCCACAAACTCCCGACCACCGAAATGTCGACGCGGCCAGATCTTGCGACACGCATCCTTAGGATGAACGGACGAGGGGGCATTGGATATTTATAGGGGAGCCACCCTCGTTTGCAGGTTCACTTGATATGAGCTGGGGCTGAGACCATGGGCTTGGCACCAAAGTCACTTTCGGCATTTCGCTGATCGGTACTTCCAAGTGCATTGAGCTGAGGGATCCCTGTTCCCCGAAACCCCGATAGCGATATGTAGACAGGCTGCCACCTATCCCAGTTAGATCGAATGATCCGAACTTGCTGTGAAAAATGAGAGTTTTCCTTTGCACTAAACCTTGGGAAATTCGGTAGCTCCAAAAACCCGGTGATCGTCGATCTGCTTTGTAAATAGATCTTGGATGTTGCCGACGACATTTTGCTCGCTCGCTTGACCTGCTACTTGGAAAAATAGGGATTCCCCCGTGCTGCGCTTGGGCATTTCACGTGAAATCTACAGACCTGGGTGCTTCTGTGCCTAATGACCAAAATAATCGCTAACATTAGGCTCCATGGGGGATAGAGTCCTACCTGCGATGCTCTAAGAACTCCTTCAACAGCTTCAGTGCCTTGCTATTGGGCTATGGAGTCACTTATTAGGCTGAAAACACACAAAAAGAAACCAAACAAAGAACTAAAGGACAATATTTACAAACAAGGGAGCCGTCTAAGGGTCAAATAAAGCATTTCTTCAGAAAATGCCCATTCACTAGGCTGTTGAAAACCTCTTCACCCTCCAGATATTGCAACCCATACGTGTTGTTGGAGAAAATCTCAGAGATCTTGAAGGGGCCAATCCATAGGGCGTCAAAATTACTATGTTTGCCTTTATCCTACCTTGGGGCATCCCACTTGAGTACCAAATCCTCAATCTCAAACTCTTTCTTCCTGAACTTCTTGTCGAAAGCCTGCTTGATCTTTCCCTAGTGACTATGAGCTGCGGTGCTTACCTTCTCTCTGATTTGTTGCACCTCTACTATCTGATTAATCCTTCTGTTCATATGATCTGTTTCTCCATCATAGTCTTGAAATAATTTCGCCACAGGTAAGGTGAGCTGAGTAGGGAAAACTGCCTCTACTCCGTAGACTAGCTGAAAAGGCGAGGTGCCTAGAGATTTCTTCATTGTCACATGATCGGCCCACAGAGAAAACCTCAACCTTGAATCCCAGGCTCTTTTGTTTTCTTCTAACAGTCTTTTGATGATCCTTATTAGGCTTTTGTTGGAGGACTCTGATAAACCATTGCCCTGGGGATAGTAGGGGGTGGAGTGAATTAGTGAGATCTGGAACTGCTCACAGAACCTAATTAGAGGATCAGACTTGAAAGAAGAAGCATTATCAGTGACAATCCTGCTGGGACAGCCAAATATGGCTATGATGTCCTCCAAGAAGCTAATAGTTACTTTGTGAGATGCACTTCTGGTGGGGACAACTTCTATCCACTTGGTGAAATAATTTGTTGCTGTCAGGATCCATCTGTGTTGACCACTTGAGGGAGGATGAATTTCTCCAATGAAGTACAACCCCCACTGCTGAAAAGGTGTTGAAGATACTATAGGCTTCAATGGCAGCAGTTTGAGCTTTTGCTTTCCTGAGAACCTTTGGCACTTGATGCAAGCTCTGATTTCTTGGCAGACATCCGGGAATAAAGTGGGCTAGTAATACCCATCTCGGAGTATCTTGTGAGCCATGGTATTCCAGAAATGATTCCCCCCACAAAGGCCTTCATGGAAATCAAACATAACTTTATGGGCTTCTGGTGGGTTCAAACATCTCAGCAACATCCCCAAAGGATCTCTCCAGTACAAAACTTGCTCAATGAGACAATACTTGACCTCCTTGAGCTTTAAAGATCTTTCCCTGCTTTTACCCATTCCATCCGGAGGCTTCAATTCCTACAGAAAGTATAGAATGTCACGATACCACGCACAATCTACCAGAGATAATCCATCTTGAGAGCATTGGCTGGGCAACTCATCTTGCTGAGTTCCTGAGTGAGTGTTGAGGAAACTAACTCCCAAGGCTTCACAATTGGATTTAGCCAGTAGCTTGGCTAGACCTTTCCCCTTAACCAACTTGGTGGGATTTATTTCCAAGTCAAATTCCAGAATTTTTGCTATCCATTTGCCTCTTCTCCCATCTATGTCTGGCTGTACAAGAATGTACTTTACAGAAGCTGAAGGAACGTATGTCGTCACCTTTGAATCCAAGACGTAGATCCTGAAAGATTTGATGGCTTTCACTAAGGCATAGGCCTGCTTCTCCATCATCTCATACCTGGTCTCCACATCTCTTAATGCCTTTCTGAAGAAAGCAATGGGTTTCTCATGCCCCTTCTCATTTTTCTGCAACAAAACCGCTGCTACTATATGAAAAGAAGAAAAGGAGAAAATTAGGAATTCTTTGGAATAGTCAGGACTGATCAGCATGGGTGTCTCAGTCAATGCTCTTTTTATTTGGTCAAAAGATGTCCTGGGCTCAACAGTCCATTTCACTTCATTTCCCTTCCTGAGCATGGTCGTGATGTGTTTCACCATCTTGGCAAAATTTGAGACAAACCTCCTTAGAAAATTAATTTTCCCCAAAAAGGCCTGAACCTCTTTTTTGGACCTGGGAAGCAATAAGGTTTGAATTGCTTCTACCCTACTAGGATCAATCTTCACTCTCTCTGTTGATACTATATGGCCTAATAACTTACCCTCCTTCATAGAAAACAGGGACTTCTTGGGATTTAGGGAAAGACCAAATCTCCGACACTTCGAGAAAACTCTCCTTAAGTGGCAGTGGTGCTCCTTATCAGACCTGGAGAAGACCGTGATGTCAACTAGGTAGATCACTACAAACTGGTCTTTTTCTCCAATGAAGGCAATATCCATGGCTCGCTGAAACATTGCTCCCGCATTCATTAGCCCATATGGCATTTTGGCATACATGAATGTTCCCCAAGGAGTGGTGAAGGTTGTCTTCTCTCTGTCCTCAGGCATGACCGATATCTGATTATAGCCAGAAAAACTGTCAATCATGAAAATCCTAGATGCACTGGTTACCCTTTGCAATATGTGCTCCATGTTGGGCAGGGGATGATTGTCCTTCTTTGAGCTCTTGTTTAGGTTCCTGAAGTCGACACAAAGCCTAATTTCTCTGCTTTTCTTTCTTATGGGAACCAAATTGGCTACCCATTTGAAATATCTCAAGGGGACAATGATCTGGGCTTCTAACAACTTCTTCACTTCTTTCTCCATGACAGGTAGCAACATAGGGTTTATCTGTCTTAGCTTCTACCTGAATGGCTTAGCCTCTTCCTTTAGTGGGATCTTGTGTTCAATGACGAATGTATCATATGTTTTGAGGTCTTCATATGTCCAAGCAAACACGTCAGCAAATTCTTTCAACAACTCAGTATATTCGGCCCTCTTCTCTGTGATCAAACTGCTTGACAGCTTAACAAACTTGGGTTCCTCCTATGTGCCGATGTTGCACTCAGTTGTATCAACATCTTCATCCGCAACTCTACCCTTTATTGCCACATCATTCCCATCGAACAATCTTTCCAACAGGACTAGTCCCCTTGGGATGTGATTGCTAGGTAGATGAATAATCTGGTGGTTAGAAATTTTATTTAAAAACACCTCAGGGTGAGAGTCATCTTCTGTGTCAGGATCCTGATCGATGTGCAACGTAGAAAATTCATCAACGGATCAGAGAAATCTTTCAATTTATTGATCATCTTCGAATACCTTCCAATGCTTAACATTGTCTAGTACAGAGGGCCTATATTTTATTTCAATATCAGAGCGGGCTATGGACGGTAGAGAAACTTTGAGCAAGCTAGCTAAGACAGCTAAATAATCAGCCACAACATTATCCTCCCTTGGAATAAAGGAGATATTGAAAGCCGAGAAGAAATTTTCAATTAGGTCCCATGCTTCATTCCTATAATTTCTGAGTCGAGGGTTCTTAGCCTGATAAGTGCTTCTGATCCATTGGACCACTAACTCTGCATCTTCGAACACTGCTATCTCATAAATTTCCATTTCCCTTGTGGCTCTTAATCCTAGAACAAGGGCTTCATACTCTGCCACATTGTTGGTTGTTTCAAATTCTAATTTGTACGACAGAGATATGGTTTCCTAGGCAGGTGACACAAAAAACACCCCAGCACCAGCGCCTTCCCTGGAACAGGCTCCATCAAAAAACATTTTCCAAATGGGGGTGATGGAAGGAGGAAGTTCACGAGGAGAAGTGGGTTTCTTTCTGAGTTCAAGAGGAGGCTCGAGAGCATGAGTGAGTTGCAGTAAATTGGAACCTAAATCAGTGTCCAAGGAGAAAATGGGATGGTTAGTAGGATTAGCTTCATCATTGATTATATAGGCCAATTGGGCTTCTCTATATAGCCTTCTATGCTCCCCTCCAAACACTAGGATAGTAGAATATGTGAGGTTCATCTGCAAGGTTCCCCCCAGTCTCTTTATCCAAGATCTTGATAAAAACATATCGAACTTGGTGGGGACATCGGCCACTACAATGTCCATGACCACACTTTTCATGGTCAACTAAAACAAGGTCACGACAAAGTCTTTGATAACCCCGAGACATTGAACCTTCCTGGAGTCAAAAGAATAGAGGTCATGATAGGCTCAAGTGACTTCTAACCCTAGTTATTCCATGACAGTTTTGGGCATGAGGTTGTGAGAGGCCCCTGAATCCATCAAGTAGTTGTGCAGTACCTTGTCATGTATGTTCAAGGAAGTGTAGAAGGGAGGGGATGAGTCATTCCTATATTCTACCATAGGACCTAAAATAACTGTAGGTTTTTCATCTTGCAAATTGATGGAGTCTGTGGGAAGACTTGAGACCTCAGACTGTAAAATCTCAGAGAAGCGTTTTTTGAACCCTTCATGTTTAATCAATTATGTCAGGGGCACAGGGATTCTGATTTTTTGAATTTCATGCTCGAAATTAAAAGAAGATGAGAGCTTTGTGATTCCTTTTATTTTGGGAGCATGACTCTGGATAATGGGAGAGAGGGGCTGGGTCTTCTTACCTTTGTGACTTTCTGCTGCTTCATTGGCAGGTTTCTCTGTCTTGGTGGAATGCTCAGGAACGTCAGGCGCTATAGTCTTTTTCTTTAACCTCAGATCATATCTGCTTGGGCTGCCACTAGCCTTGTCTCCCTTTCTTAGTTCATTTAGTTGACCGTCCATGAGAGACTCCTTGTAGTCTGATTGAGTGAGATGAGGAAAAGGAGGAGTGTCTCTGAATCAATGGATTTTAGGATCAAGATCATCTGTTTCTCCTTCTTCCCCCTCGACCACAATTTTTTTTTGAAAAGGGGCCTGAATTTTTTGGTCTTCTCTGTCTCTTCCCTTCTCTCTTTGAATATTCGGGGGAGTAAAATTGTTTAGCCTCCTGAAACATCCTTTATTTTCGGCATTCTGAGGGCCCTTGTATGCTTGCCTCCCTTCCACCCTCATTCTCTCCATCTCTGCAGATAGATATTTCACCATCCTGGTTAGTTCATCCACTTGAGGGTGGGGCACTGATGGGTCAAAAGTCGAGGCTTCTGACCTTCCCTTTCTCCTATCTGCATTGGCCTTGTTTCTCAGTCTGTCAGTTGTTAATACATTAGATTCCACTTCTATGGTTGCATCTTTCATTTGAGCCAAGGAGGTGGCTCTTCTTTCTCTCAATAATAGGCAGAAATCGGGGCCGAATGCACTAGCATAAGAAATATTGGCCGAGGCTTTTGAATCTTTATTTCGGTAGGGATTTTATTATACATCTTATTGAATCTTTTGGAGAAGTCAAAGACAGAATCTCCATCCATCTTCTTCAAAGACCCGAACTCTGTCATGTAATACATGAAATCCTTTCTATCTCCCCACTGCCTTAGGAAAGCACTATCCAGAGCTTCAATCCCAGCAATAGACCCTGGAGCCAATCCTCTAAACCACTTTGTCACCTCACCATCCAGGCTTTGGATGAAGACTCTCATCCAGACATCTTCATTTTCAATGTTGAGGTTGTCTTCATAACTATAGAAAGCAGCCAGGTGATCTTCAACAGTTATGTCTCCTTCCCCAGTGAACTTGGGCATGTATTTCAAGTAATCTCTAGCAAGGAAAGGATTCATAGGATTGGGTAGAACTAAGGGAGAATATCTGGAAGCGACTATGGAATCCATTCTATTCAGAGGGGGATTAGCACCAACCATAGGGATATTAGGTGGGGGAGAACTGGGAGGAGAAGGAGTTCATGAAGGGGCTACTGGGAATGAGTCCCGAAGTGGAGTGGGAAACAAGAGGGGATTTAAGGAGAAGGCTAATGAGCTCAAATTAGTAGGTGTCTTTATTTTTGCAGGAGTGGTAAAGATAGGAGTGGGGAAATCTTTTGTGGTTCCGAGTCTACCCCAAGGCACAATTTCAGGGGAGAGGGGAGTGACAAGGTCTTGTCCCTTCGGTCCCAGACCAGGAGAGGAAAACTCAACAAGAACACTCCCAAAATTTAGGAAATGGGAAACTTCAGAAACAGGTCTGTCAAAAAACTGAGGAGGAGAAAAAGGAGTTCCCATAGAAGAATATGGTGGATTACCTGGTTCAGTGGTGGACACTTCTTCTTCAGAGGCATTTCCCTTTCTAAGCACTGCTTCTGGATCTATTTTAGGTGTAGATAGAGGAAACTGTGGATGAGAACGTGTATGCCTGTCTTTGAAAGCCACAATTAACAGAGCATGTTCTCCCCAGTGGAGTCATCACAATGGAGTCGCCGGGTGCACAACAACAATCTTGATAATTCTGATATCTGATGCACCTTCAGAATCAGTTAATCGTTGTCATTCAATCCTAGGGAAAATATTCAACTTCATCCCCAGTAGCGGTGCCAGAAATGTTAGCATCAGAAGTCACTCCTGGATTGCAGCAAGAGAAGAGCCCGACGCCCATCAGTTTAATGTCACGTTTTGTTTATAAAAGGGATGATCAAATGGAAGTAAACTCAAAACCATGTCATTTCAACTCTGAAACTAGACCAGGCATGCATGGGAAAATGAGGTGTTAGATAACTTCAGACAATGAGTTGTAGTAAGGGTGAGTAGGGGGAAGACTTGTATCAAAAAGATGCAAGGGTTTGTCGTAAACATCAGGTTTCTAGCAGACTGTAGAGGATAACATCTAAACACAAGATATTCTTAGATTCAAATGCAGAAAAATGGAGAATAAAACAATGCAACCTTTATCATAACATAATTGCAACCATTCACACGAATCAGTCGATCACAAACTCTCTCAGTATGAGATGAAAACCAGATGGAGTGAGAAGACTGTCTGTCATTAAACAAGAAATCTTACATACCAATACATAACCAAAGAACTAGAGTCTATCAAAACTTTACAATCCAGAGCTGTGCTCTACCATCGATACTTACAAAATACAAAGACTGAGTTTATATACTCAGGAAAATTCACCTCACGAAGTCATGCCCAGTCACCCAAGGCTTGGTGTCCCTTCAGTCAAACTCGTACTGATATCTTTATTTAATTGCCACCTTAACTACGCATGGCTCTTGTAAGGAGGGTAGCTGAGCCATTAAGTGCTCGGCTAGCGTGCGTAGACTTCTCTGTTGAGTCAAGGGCTTCAGCACGGCTTCGTTGAGAAAATCGATACACAGGACCTCTGCGAGCAAGCGACTCATCAGACCCTCCATTCCCCTCACTTAATGAATGAAAGGAGGTTTCAACCACCCGCTCTTGCTTTCATTCACTTCAATACTAGAAACAATATTAAGATTGGGTCCGGTGGTTCCTGGAGATCAGTATGATCCCCTCTGTAACTGAACTCGGCGCCTTTGGCCTTCTTTATGCAGTTCCTTCCTCTCCCCAAGTGACCATGGGTTGTTACCATGTGCTTTTGGCATTCACAAATATGAAAGGGCTAATCTTTGTTGATTGAAATCGCGATGGGAGATATGCCGAAAAGGATTAATCTGGCACCATGCGTCCCTCTAGATCCGATGGCTCTTAACTCTCCCAGTGATACCGTGGGCCTGAGTCGAGGATTATCTCGGCACCTCACGCATTGGAAAATGACGAAGTTTCTCTTTGCATTTTGGAGTCGCGATGGGTGAAGCATCGAGATGGCTCTATTTGCTGCCAGGTGTCCCCTCTGAATGGATGACTCAGAATACTTCATGATACCGCAGGCCCCACTTTCTACACTTTCGACGCTATCGGAGTTCGGGGTTTTGCGATGTTGAACAACATGAAACTCTCACCCCGCAAACTCCTGACCGCTCAAACGTCGACACGGCCAGATCTTGCGACATGCGTCCTTAGGATGAACGGACGAGGGGGCATTCGATATTTACAGGGGAGCGGCCCTCGTTTGCAGGTTCACTTGATATGACCCAGGGTTGATACAGTGGGCTTGGTGCCAAAGGCACTTTCGACATTTCTCTGATCGGTACTTCCAAGTGCAATGAGCTGAGGGCTCCCTGTTCCCTGAAACCCCGATAGAGATATGCCGACAGGCTACCACCTGTCCCAGTTAGATTGGACGATCCGAACCTACTGTGAAAAATGAGAATTGTCCTTTGCACTAAGCCTTGGGCAATTCGGTAGATCCGAAAACCCAGTGATCGTCGATCTGCTTTGTAAATAGATCTTGGATGTTGTCGATGAAATTTTGCTTGCTTGCTTGACTTTCTACCTGGAAAAATAGGGATTATCCCATGTTGCGCTTGGGCATTTCACGTGCAATCTACAGACCTGGGTGCTTCTGTGCCTAATGAATAAAATAATCGCTAACACCAGTGACCGAGGCCTCAACAACGAGAACCTTACTAGGGACCATAGCATCAGCATCAGCGTAACCTGCAACAGCAGCAGTTTAGGCCTCTTCAACAAAAAACACCAGGATTCCAGGCTGGAGGGCCATCATTTTCTACTTCGACTACCAAGATTGCTAGGATGAAGAAGGGGTGTTGGACATGTGAGGAGCCACACTACTAGTTCGATTACCCTGTGGAGAGGACCAGAGTGTCTAGATCAGCCGAACCCACTACCATGGGATATATGGACAAGGCCCATCGGATTCATGCAACGGTGAATAACTACCAGGCCGAGCATCAATCGACTATGCTCGAGACGACAAGTGATATCACTGACTAGACCCCTAGTGTTTTGATAGATCCCAGTGCTACCGAGAGTTTCATTTATGGTGTAGCGCTAAAAAATATTAAGGTAAAGGCAGTCGAATAAGATGAGTTTAGCTTCGTAGAGATGCCTTCGGGAGCCAAACAAAAGGTTGGAGGAAAGTTTATGGGCTGTTCCCTTAACGTGGGAGAGTTTGTCATGAGGGCCAACCTGTACGTCAAGATATTAGGATCTTATGATGTTGTGATTGGTATGGATTGGTCGGAATCACATAAGGCGATACTCAACTGTAAGATGAAACAGTTGAGCTTGGTCGATGATGAGGGATAGAGACATGTGATTGTAGGACAGAACCAGGGAGTTTCCCTGAGGTTCATCTCTTCCTTACAGTCGCGGAAGAGTATTCACAAGGGGTGCAATCTTTATGCGATCCTTGCATTAAATGAGAAAGCGGTAGCGGAAGGTTTGGAACACCTTTCGGTGGTGAGAGAGTTTACGAATGTGTTCCTGGAGGAGTTACCTGGGATGTCGTCGGAAAGGGAATTGGATTTTATTATAGACTTGAAACCGAGGACTGAACTGATAGCAAGGACACCTTATTGGATGTTGACCTCAAAGTTACAAGAGTTGAAAATGCAACTAAAGGAGTTGTTGGACCTAGGACTGATACGTCCTAGCGTGTCACCGTGGGGTGCACCTTTTATTTCCATATGAAAGAAGGACACATCGTGGAGGCTTTGCATTGACTACCGTCAACTGAACAAGGCCACGATCAAGAATCAGTATCCCTTGCTGAGAATTCATGATCTGTTCGATCAGATGAGGGGTGCGATAGTGTTCTCCAAGATCGATTTACGATCAGGGTATCACCAGTTGCAGATCAAGGAGGATGACGTCCTTAAGACCACCTTTAAGATGAGGTTTGGACATTACGAGTTTACCGTTTTACCTTTTGGACTGACCAACGCCCCTGGGGTATTTATGAGTTTGATGAACGGGGTGTTCCATGAGTACTTGGACAAGTTCATCCAAGTGTTCATTGACGATATTTTGATTTACTCTCGTACGACGGAGGAGCATGACGAACACTTGCACTTGGTACTACAGTGTCTACGAGAGCACAAATTGTATGGGAAATTGTCCAAATGCTCTTTTTATCAATCGAGGATTGACTACTTAGGGAATGTCATCTTCAGTGAAGGCATTGCCATGGATCCAACCAAGGTCGAGACTATTATGGAATGGCCTGTGCCGACGAATGTCACGGAAGTGCGTTGCTTTATGGGTTTAGCAAGATACTATCAATGGTTTGTCGAGGGATTTTTGTAGATAACAAATATGATCATGGAATTGCAGAAGAAAAACAAGAAGTTTGTTTGGACCAAGAAATGCATATAACCATTTAGGAGGCTTAAGGAGTTGTTGACAACAACGTCGATACTAAAGGTCCCTGACATGGATGCGGACTTCTTGGTATGCATAGACGCATCCAAGGAAGGTTTAGGCAGAGTCTTGATGTAAGACGGACGAGTGATTGGTTACATTTCGATGAAACTGAGAAGGCATGAGGAGAACTACACGACACATGATTTGGAGTTATTATCCCTTGAAGGTTTGGAGACACTACCTTGTTGGACAAAAATTTGAACTCAAGACTAACCATTGTAGCATACAACACATTTTATGCAAAGTGACTTGAATGCACGATAGTGACGTTGGTAGAAACTGCTTAGCAAGTACGACTTTAATATTACTTACATAAAAGGAACAGTGAGCTGAGTGGTAGATGCTTTGGGTTGGAGGCCACGCATCTTTTCGGTGTTGCCTCTTTAGATGAATCTATGTGAAAAGATTCTAACTTTACAGCGTGATGACGACTAGTACAAAGAGGTTGAGGGCTTTATCAGACAAAACACAATGATGGTACCATGATTTGAGGGATTTTCATTTGATAGCGATGGTTTATTGAGTTTTAAAGGTCGGATTTACGTACCGCCAAATGACGAGTTTAGGGTTTTAATCCTGAGTGAGGCTCATAGATCAATTTACAAGGCTCACCTGGGAGTCACAAAGATGAGGGCAGACCTTAAGAACTTATTCTTTTGGAAGGGAATGAAGGCAGACATAGTCAACTATGTGGCCAGATGCCTCAAATGTCAGCAGGTAAAGGATGAACATAGACACCCAATAGGATTACTTCAACCACATGCCATTCTAGAATTGAAATGGGAGGTTATTTCGATGGATTTTATTGTTGGATTTCCACTGATGACATGGAGGCATGACTTGATTTTTGCAGTAGTAGACACTCTAAAGAAGAGTGCTCAATTTATTCCTGTGTGTACGACGTATCAGGCACCTGACATAGCTAGAGTTTTCATCAGTGAGATTGTGAGGCTGTATGGTGTGCCTAAGAAGATTATATCTGATCGAGGATCATAGTTTACTGGATGATTTTGGATGAGTTTCCAAGAGGCCTTGGGAACCCAACTTAACTTTAGTACTATATATCACCCGGAAACTGACGGGAAAACTAAACGAATGAACCAAACCTTGGAGGACATGTTGCGCATGTACGTGATGGACCAACAAAAGAATTTTGAAGAATTCTAGCCTCTAGTAGAGTTTGCTTACAACAACAGTTACCAAAGCACCATTAAGATGGAGCCTTTCGAGTTTCTTTATGGGTGACCATGTCGAACTCCCTTGAGTTGGGATCAGCTTGAGGATACGGTCCTTGTGGGACCAGAAGCGATCCGAGAAATGGAAGAGCAAATGCAAACCATAAGACAAAGGATTAAACAAGTGTAGGATCGACATAAGAGTTATGTTGATGCGCACTGAGTCGACCATACTTACAAGGTAGTCAATCAAGTCTTCTTGTGGGTTAAACCGCACAATAGTTCAATCAAGTTTGGGAAGGGAGCTAAAATCTCTCCTAGGTTCGTGGGACCTTTCCAGATTGAGGAGAGAAAGGGGCCCGTGGCCTATCGACTAGCCTTGCCTGATTCTGTGAGGCATATGCACAATGTTTTTCATGTTCTGTTTTGAGACATTATATGAGTGATCCTACACATGTTATTGACATTAGTTCCTTGCAGGTATCATATGAGGGAGTGCTCACGGCTGAGTCGATCCTCATCTTAGATCATCACATTCGATAGTTAGGATGTCGAATGGTAGATCAGGTCAAAGTCTAGTGGGACAATTATAGTCTTCACTCGACGACCTGGGAGGACGCATATGATATGCGCCAACATTTACCATTTTTGTTTGACAGATAGACATATGATACTGTGATACACTTATTTCGGCATTTATATCGATAAACTTTGGGATGAAGTTTATACCAAGATGGGGTGTATGTAACATTCCGCTCTGGCGCACTGAGCGAACTTATTCTTTAAGGACACTTGCTCACAAGTGATCTAGATTATTATGATATTAAAACATTTGACTTTGATTATGATGCATCATGGGTAGTTGACATGTTGTTTTACTACATTGACATAGACAGGTGCTATTGACTAGGTTTTACTGAGTGTGTAGGGTTTTATACCTTGAGAATGCAGAGGTATCGATGGAACCCATTGGACTTCAAATCGAGTCAGGGAGTGTGCTATTGGGGTTTGATTGATTTACTTTGATATTAATACATTTTGATTAGATGATATGATGTGGAAATGTTCTGACATGATTTGTTGATGATGCAGGCTGACGATAGATTTCCAACCAGACTCACAATTGGAGTAAAGGGGGCACACATGACTACCAGAGAGGTTGAGAGAGAGGTGTGGACAACAACCCTGCCACACCCTCCTAGCACTCCCATCATGGCTCAAACTGTAAGTTAAAGACTACATAGTTCGAGAGGACCCATGATGCCGTGAGGGTAGATTGTAGCAGTCGCTCAAGATGATTCTAAGGGGCGCGCAATAAGGCAGGGGACTTGTTCCTTAGAATCCCTTAGTCTCCCACAAGTTCACCTGGCAGAGAGTTGACTACAGGGGTTATTGATGTCTACCAATCAGTCAAGAGGTGAGTGGCACCCTTGGAGCACGTGGTGCATCCTGAAGGGCATGTTGTGCAAAAGAAACAAAAGAGGTGAGTGGCACCCTTGGAGTATGTGGTGTGTCCTGAAGGGCATGTCACGTAAAAGAAACAAAAGAGACGAGTGGCACCCTTGGAGCACATAGTGCATCCTGAAGGGCACGTCGCGTTGATGATGATAAAGGAACGAACCTAGATGGCCCTAAGACAAATATCTCATTAACAAATTTTAAAACAACTTCCCTAATTAAAATATCACCCAATTCAAAATCTAAGTCCTAAGTCTAAAACTTCACTAGGGGTAAAATTTTGTCTACCTTTATAAAATTA
>ML782818.1:0-10493 GCA_009831015.1 Picea engelmannii
CCCCAGATAAAGCACGTCGTGGACGAATCCAACCTCGAATGGGATCATTCCTTGCGCCCTGTTTGGCGAGGTTGGATCCGACTCGACGATTCCAGAGTCCAGCAGGAAGTTTTGGAGGAGTCTTTTTGCGACGGTTGGACCCCACTTGATACTGACAGAGAGGAGGGTTACGATAGCGAGGAATTTGAGGAAGAAATGCTTTACCACAGTGAGGAATCTGAGGAGGATGACGACAGCTAAAAATCTGAAGAGCCAATGGAGGTTTACTACAGCGAGCAACCCGCGGAAGCAGGTTTGTTTTGCTAGATTTGAATCTTCCAACTTAATGATAAGACTTCATCGTAAATGTATTTATAGCACTTTGTTTAGATTGAAATTGCTAATAGTGGTTCTCTTTTCTTTATTTCAAAATGGCCACGCAATCATATAACTATGCAATTGAAAGTTAACACGAATTATATTATTCTGGTTAAAGATGGATAAATAGTCAAACATTCTTAAAAAGATGTACACACAAAATTCGATCAAACTTTTGAACATTTATCACATCTGAATAATGAACTGAAAAGTGTAAGAGATATTAAAAGTGTAAAGAGTTGCCTGAAAATTATTGAGTCAACCGTAAGTTCAAAGTTAGAAATCGCTTCGTTTTATTTAAGGCGTAATTTATAGAAAATTTCAATATGGTTTGTTGAATTTTTGAAAAAAAATTAATTAATATAAGTTTGAATAATTTTTTAAATTTAGTATTAAAATAACAAAAGTTGGATAGAGGTAATGTCTCTCCAACTACAAAGTTGGAGTAGCAAAACCATTCATAAAGGATTCGTACAGATGGATAGTAAAAAGTTAATTTTGAAATTTTGATGTTTATAATTTTAAACAACTAGCAATTAGTGAATTTGTGGATGGAAGCTATTTTTGAAAACATCATGTAATATTTTTTGAAAAAATATATTTGGAAAGATAACTCGATTTTCAACAAATATTTTTTTACTCAAAATTCACCAGGCCTATATGTGTAACACACCGAAACCTCTAGTTATCTTTTAAGGGAATAGGGTATTGAAAATTTTGTTCTCTTAACCATTCTCGAATTTACTTTCAATTCCCCCATCTTTTTATATTCGTCAAGAGCTTTCTAATGACTATAATTTTTCTCAAAACTTAGCTCTGCATCGAAATTTATCCCTTCTCAAAGTCTTCGACCTTTATTGTCCCAAGGCCACATCGCTGCCACGTGTCATCCACGTGGCACCCTATCACATGGCTTCACCTATGTGTCGTTGACATGGCTATCGCGTACATGCGCCATGCTTTGTGGCGTGAATGAGGCACCTACCATGTCACACCTCGGTCGACACTTATCAGACCTCCATCGTCTCCTCCCATTGCTATCGAGATCCTCCCATTGGAGGGTATCCATGACAAGTTACCCTGCAAACTCCAACATCTGGGTCAGATGGTTCCCTTCTCCGACAGATCAAACAGTTCCAGGGATCAGGCGATGGACAACTATGCTTTCATCGGGGCTTCTCTGTCATGCCAAATCCTTTTGACAAATGGTGCCACCTCTGCGTGACATGTGGCACTATCGCCCCCTAACACATGGCTCTTGTATTTCCCACAGAAGTTCACCTATAGGTGCCAAATCATTATGCCACATGTCACCTTCCACGTCATCCCTTTAGTCCTTCAACTAAATATTGACGACCCAGATTGTCTGCTAGATTCCCCTGGCTTAGCTAGATCGACAGTCTACATTTCATCTTGGAGCTTTCCCGTCAAAGTGTATGTGGGAAATTCCAATCTTAATGATGCTTCACGATGAACGACCCAAATATCCTCTTGGAGCTCCTCCATTCCCATCGAATCAATGATTACATATGTATCTCAGATCCCCTTCGATCTTGAAGGATCAACGGTCTAGATCAAACCTCGAAGCTCCTCTTTCGGAGTGCTTCTCCGTGAACTCACTCTGAAAGGCATTTTGCGTGAACTCACTCTGAAAGGCATTTAGGATCTCTTCACCGTAGATCTAGCAACAAGGATTTGGTGAGAATACACATGGATTCTTGGCCCCCTTCTTGTACAACCCTTGGTATTGGGCCACTCCTAGGGAGGCACCTATCATCCCCAAAACATGCTAGCAAGATATGTGGCACTCACCTCGTGTCTTGACCTTTCCCTTGGTATATAAAAATACCACTACACGTGGCATTGCCACTGCTCGACAAGTGGACCTCCACGTGTACTCAACATGACATATACGTTTCCATGGATGCACTCGTCTCGTATCTCTAGGTGCTAACACCTTTCCTCTATGCAATGGTGGGGTGATGTCATACACATCAGAATGATGTCACCTTCCTCTTGGCCTCGTCCCGAAGGACCACCAAGATCTACGATTGACATTACTTGCAACTGGGTTCGATGGAAGATCAAGATTTCTCCTTGGATTCTTTCCTTAAGAGTATCTTCATCCTAGTGGACCAAATTACTCTGAATGTTCCACTACGATGGAAGGTCACGATCACTTTGAATTCTTCCCTAATAGATTGACGACTCTGGTTAATTCAGAGGCTTGTCCCGATATAACCGTGGAATACTTCGATGGATCTTCTACAATAAAAAATTGAGATATTTCAACCCTTATATCCGACGACCGAGGTTAAACAAAGGTCCAAGGACTAATTCACTCAAATGGCCCATGCTCGACCCACCCACCAATTATATGTTGCCAATCACAGGATGACACCTATCAACCTCTCGACATGTTGGCATTCTGGGTCATCATGACATGTCATCTTGACATCACCTCTCCTCTTAGTCTCACTTAAATGAGGCCCATGGCGATCTACAATGGAGGTCATCGTTAGGTTTTCCACTTATAAATCGCCCATATTATCCCTCGATATCTTCCATCGGAGTGTCTCCTCTTTGGCATCCAAGGTTACTCTGACCAGGGGACTCATATAACACTCTGCTTATGATCTATGGCTGAGATCTGATAATTGTGTTGAATCCAACGAAAGTGACGACAATGGGTCTTATATTCCCTCCATCTCCGACTGCATCCACCGTGATGAATCTAATGGTTTAAAATCTTCAATAGATATACTGATATGGATCAATGGTCATCGTTGATTCTAAGTACATCCTCTCCAGGCATCATGGTCTACTCCGATGGAGGGTCAAGATCTATTCGCGATGCCGAATGAATGACTGTGATTCCTTTAAGATTAAAACATTGAATTCCTCCAGGTTATCAGTATGAAATCAAGATTTAGTCAATTTTTAAGGGTTCTTCCTTCAATTAATAGTTTGATTTGGGACTTAGTTGTTCCAGGGACTCTTCCAGGACCCTTCTCTAGGTTTACTAGACCATTCTGGAACACTCACCCTGCCCCGAAACATGTAAGATATTCTTCCTTCACCATTTAAGTGGGGGTTATATTTTTTACACGATGTCCACACCAAGACAAAGGTTTCACAGGAGATAAAGGCTTCCCATATTACATAGAGACCTATCTCGAACCAAAACTATGGTTACAATTTTGTCCCTTCTAGGAGGAAGATCCAAGTACTTCTTCCTCTTAGACCTATCATGGGTCTCTTAGTTAATATGCATGGCTATCGTTTCTGACCTTAGTTTTGATCACGTTTATTTCAAGTAGGATTGTTACTATCTCATGGGTTTGTGAAGGCCCATAGCCATCAACTTGAATCACGTGGTCTAAGTTAGAGCTTCAGACAACGCATAGAAAATGCACACGAAAAACTGTGTTAATGGCGTGGGTACTCAAGAATAATATGTTTCCTAAGGTTATAGAGAGACAGGGGAGGTTGCTCAGCTTCTTGCGACCAGTTAAATGAAATTGGTTTAGGGTTTAGGGATCAGTTGCATAATAGGAGTAGATTCACATGGATCTCTCTAGGGTATCGAAGGGGCATAATTGAAAGACTTTACTGTCACTCTGGTTATGCAGATAGAATATAATAGTGGAGGCGCAACCCTGGAAAGAGGGGAAAACAAGTGGAATATGTGCGCCAAAAGATAATCAATGGTGATATTGGCTGATAACCCTAACTACGAAAACATTTCAAATTGAAAACAAAGTAAGATTTAGGGATTACTTGTAATGGACACCACGTGGATAACTAGGTAATTTGGAGGATGAATGCTCTCGTAAGTGTGGTAACTCATATTCTAAATCACTTGGTGCTCCTTTTCCCCCTTGGTGTATCATAGGACTTTAGAGGAACTCTTATGATGTGTATCGGAGGACCTTAGAGGAACTCCTCCAATGTGTATAAAACTTTGTCTCTTAAAAAGGCTAAGTGTCAAACCAAAGCAAGTTAGAAAGATAAAGTAGGTTGATCAAAGGGGGATGAGAAGATTTAGTGTAAGTCAAGCAAATAAGCAATCTCATAGGTAAGTAAAGACATTTTTTGAGTAAAAAAATAAGGGGTCCCATTTTCTTGGCCAAAAGATGACTTAGCTAGCAAAATCACAAGAAAAAGGGAATATGATGATGTCTGACACAACACTGTGTGAATGTTTAGAAATGTCCAACATTTTGAGTGGACACTCCACCCATCTTCAGGGACAAATTAAAGATATAGAATGATAAAAACAAGTGTTGATGATGTGATTTATAAAGAATTTGTTTTGGATAACCATTGGAGAAAATGAATAAATTATTGGTTAGCCATTGAAGAAATTGGAAACAATTAATGCAAAACCATTTTAAATTAGATTGATATAATTAAAGGAAATTATTTAAAATTTTGGGGGGTTTAGGAAACAAAATAGTCGTTTAGATTGGGGGGAGCGATACAAGGAAATTAATTTTTTTTTTGTAAGTTAGAATTAAAATATATTAAAACCTTCTAGAGTCCAAAAATTACAGCGGGTGAGATAGACAATGAGCCCATGGAAACATCGCCCAGATGGAAAACCAATGTTGCCACATGTCCATATAGTTCATATATGTCCAAACAATTTTCCATTACAGTGACAGGAGAAATAAAAGTCATGTGACAAATTATTGTGCTAAGCCTGGAAACTAGGGTGCCTCGCAGGGCTAGAACCCAGAAAAATAAACCGTCTAAAGACATCAAAAATATAGTAAAACATGTGAACGTCGGATTCATCCTGAGCTTGGGCATGGTGTCCGTTCCTTATGTGGATCTTGCACAATGTACTTAGATGGAGTCCTTATTTCTGGAGTGGTCTGTAGGAGAGCGCAAAGAAGAGTCTCCAAGCGCTCCTCGCGATGCTCCCGACAATCATCCCTGTTCAACAGCTTCGTCATGTCGCGCTTGACCTTGAAGACCGAATTATGAGTAATGTCCAGAGAATTATGCAATTTCATAAACCTGTCATACCGATCACAATAGGGTGGGGGTGGAGGAGGAGGTGGAGCATTAGAAGAAGAATGTGGGGAGGTGGAAGAATTGAGGGACATGGTCAAGATGGGGAGAGTGGAAGGAGAGGGGAGGCAGGAGGGAGACTGGTGTATGGGAAATGATTCTGGGCTGAGCTTGGGTGCAAAGCCAAGGGAATTTCCCATACTGTCAAACCACTCTACTCTACATGCCCACGGAGAGGACAAAGGAGGGAGATCCGGAGTGGAGGCATGGCCTGGAGTCTGAGGTAAGTTCTGAGAAGCTTGTTGACCTCGTCCTCATGAGCCTCGCCCATGCACATTATACCATGCCGCCCCACGCTTAGATTTTCATCTTTGTCGTGGCATCGAAAAGAAAACCAGGAGAGGAGGGGAGAAAACAAACTAGAGGTGGAGAGTAAGGATGAACACGAAATAGAGGTGAGGAGGAGGGATGAACTCGAACTAGAGGTGGAGAAAAACAGAAATGAGACTACGAGGAGCAAGAGTCGAGGTGTGAGAATGAGCAGATGAGTCCATCGGCGTAGAACAAATTCCATGGAGTCAGAGCTTATGATGGGACTGGTTGGGAGGCCAGTGCATCGCATTAACTTCCTCATCGACTTGGAGTGCCATAGTCATAACTCGAGTTGTGTGAGGGTGGTAATGGGGGTACATAACTCTAGAAAATAAATGCATGGATTTAAATGTTGGGTGGGAGTACGGTGGCAAGGTACTGAGTGGATTGTGGCCAAGTGTCCTCCCACCTGTTTGCGTGCGTGATGTGCTCGGTGACACCCCATCTGGGGTTTGATCCTTGTTGTGTTCTATGGTTATGCATGCATCAACAAGGGGGTGGTTCAGATAAGAGGTTGGAATAGAACAAAAATCTCCTTCCTGCAAATCTACCTCGAAATTCGCCAACTTATCTGCCCCCTGGTTTGCATTCCTTTGAATGTGGGAGGGGATAATTACTCACTGGGGATGAAGAATTCATTTTATTCTAATCAACCCATTTAAGAGCCTCCAACTCAGGGAAATCCTTTCCAGATCTGCTCCATTTAGGAGGTGGGAGAGGAGGTTGATTATGATTTGCGAGTCTCCTTCTGCTATAAGGAAATTCATCCCTTGATCCTTGGCCGCTTGAAGTCCTTTGAGCATTCCCCATAGCTCAGTCGCATTGTTAGTGTTATGCACTAAGTTCCCCACTGTCAAGAGAAGGATCTATCCTTTGTTGTTGTGAATGGTGGCCCCAAAACCTGCTGGGCCCGTGTTGCCTTTGGAGGCTCCAAGGAAGTTGATTTTGTGATAACCATCTTGCGGGGCCTCCCAATGAGAGGGACTGTTATTATTTGGATGTCCAGGGATTGAAGTTGGAGAACTTGGGGTAAGGTGAAGTTTCCATGCATTGTGAATAATTTGCTCGTTGGGCAGGTAAGACAAATATGGAACTGTCCAATGGTGTAAATTGATTGTTTCCTTGATGTTGGAGAGGATTTTGGACCATATTTCCTTGGACCATATTTCCTTGAGGTAAGAGAGGAGAGGATTTTCCTTGATTGTCTCATAATGTTGGCGCATTGATCCCAGAGTTTCGAACTGAAGTGGCATAGGTTGAGCAGGTGATTTTGTGTCTCCTCCTCATTGCAACATAAATGGCACCAAGATAGACCTGTGAAGCCTCTTTTTGTTAAATTGTCCTAGGTGAGGATGCTATTGTGCATCGTTAGCCAAAGGAAGGTACTAATTTTGGGCCATAGCTTTGCTCCCCAGATTTTATTCTAGATTGCATCTTTTGGGAGGGAATTATGACCCATGCTGAGGAAGTAAGCCTCTTTGAGGTTGAAGGTGCCCGTGGTGGAATGACCCCACCTTAGGATTTCCTCACCCTGTTGGCTGAAAATTTTCCTTGAATTGATCTTCTCGAGTAGGGGCTGTAGATTTACCTCAGGGGGATATTTAGCTCCTCGTGAGTATATTTCCATCTGTGCCAGGTGACTCTATTTTCTTCGTGAATCCAATAGTCGGTCACTTTTAGAAGACATGTGCCTTCCGTTAGGGGTTTATAATTACTCAAAGTTGGATCCTTATCCAGGGCCGGAAGAAGTTGCCAAGAGTTGCTCCAGAAAAGGGCCTAGGTCCCATCTTGAAGTTCCCAGAAAGTGTGATCAATGATCATCCCCTTGTTTTGCTTGGCCACATTTCAAATGAGAGATTTGGGGCCTAGGTCATTCCATCTGATTAGTTCTTTCTCCATAGTGATAAGTGTGTATTTTCTCCTTTAGAGGCGTGCCCAAAGGTCGTGAGGCCTCTTTAACCATCTCCACCAAATTTTTTCACTTAGGACTTTGTTGAGGATAGACAGATCTCTAAGACCAAGTCCCTTTGCATGCTTTGATATGCATATTTTTTGCCAACTTACCAGAGCCCTCTTGCGCCCATCCTTGGCGCCTTGCTAGAGGAAGTTCCTCTAGATGTTCCTAATGATGGTAAGGATGAAACTTGGAACTTCTAGGGCCAAGAACGCAAAAACAAGTAGAGATTGAAGGACACATTTAAGGAGAATTAAATGACTAGAAAGATTGAGAGAACAGAAAATCCAGGAGGCTAGTCTTTTTCTGAATTTGGATAACAGATCTTCCCATGAGGTATTCCTTAATGGATTGTCGATAAGAGGGATACCAAAATATTTGGAAGGGAGGGAGCTACGGGTGAACCCCAGGAGTTGAGTGATGTGGAGTTGCACCTGGATGGGCATGTTGAAGAAGAAGATTTGGGACTTGGTTAGGTTAACATCCATACCCGAAGTGTCATAGAAAAGGTTAATCATGGAAAGGATGCGGGTGGCTTCCCAAACTGTGGGGAGTCCCATCAATAGGATGTCATCCATGAATTGAATATGCAAGATGGGCGGGGAGATTTCATGAAGGGAAAGTCCTAAGATGGAATGATCGGTAATGACCTCTTTGATGGTTCGACTTAGTCCTTTCGCCATTAAGATGAAAAGAAAATGCAAGACTGGATCCCCTTGTCTGATACCTCTGGAGGGGGAGAAGGGTTTGGATGGCACACCATTGACCAGGATGGAGAACATGGTAGACAAAGTGAGATTGACAATCCAAGAGACCCATGAGGGATCGAAACCAAAGGCTAGGAGGGTGGCCTTCAAGTAATTCCAACTGAGTTTTTCGAAAGCTTTGGAAAGATCCAGTTTCAAGAGCATACCAGGTGATTTAGTCAATTGGAGCTAGTGGATTACCTCGTGCGCTAGAATAATGTTGTCCATGATCTGCCTGCCCTCCATGCACCCTGACTGTTCCTGAGATATGATGAATGGTAGGATGGTTTTGAGACGCTTGGCGATGACCTTCATGATGACATTGTAGATCACATTACATAGTGCAATGGGTCGGAAATGATTTGTAGAGGTGACTTTTTTCTCTTTTGAAATAGGAGTGAGGAAAGTGGCATTGAGAGTCTGTAAGACTTGCCCTGAATTTATGGATTCCTATATGATCTCCCAGACCTCCTCTCGGATCATATCCCAACAATGGTGAAAAAAGTCTGTTGTGAATCCATCAGGTCCTGGGGATTTTCTCACCGGGGTGTCCTTGAGGGCTTGATCAACCTCTTCCTGGGTGATTGGGCACATCAGAGCCTCATTTTTTTCTTTAGTAACCTCCTTTGGGATGTGCTTGATGATGGATTCTATAGCTTGAGTGCGATCTATTGGGGGTTCTAAGAGAAGGTGCTTGTAATAAGTGAGAAGTTCCTGCTCAATGTCTGCATGTTTTTGTATTTCCATACCTTGATCCGATACAATATGAGTGATGTGATTAGTATGACGACGTTGAAGCATCGATATGTGGAAGAATTTAGTGTTTCTTTCCCCCTCTTTGAGCCATTGATGCATGATTTTTGCCTCCAGAGAATTTCTTCCTGCGCCCGTCTCTGTGCCAATTGTTTATTGAGGGTGGACTCTTGGTTCTTTAGAGATTCAGTGAAACTTTGATGTCTGATCTGCTGTTGGAGGTCTTGAATTTTTTGGATTAGGATTTCTTGAGCTTGGAATATGTTACCAAAAGTGGATTTGTTCCAGGACTTTAGATGTTTCTTAAGGTTTTTTAACTTTTGCTGGAATTTGTACATAGGAGTACCTTTTGTGATTTTCGCCTCCTTCCACCAAAGGCCAATGTTTACTTGAAAGTCCGGGTGTGTCAACCAAATTTTTTCAAAGCGAAAGAGATTCTTGCCTGGGGTGGCACTGATTTTCATTGTAAGTAGTATCGGCCAATGATCTAATCCTGGAGTATCAATCATAGTGGCTTGCCAAGTGAGACCCTCCAACATGAAGGGTTCGAAGATTAGGAAGTGATCTAGTCGGAAAGAGACATGTTGTTCCCCTGAATGTCTATTAGACCAAGTGACACTACTACATATGGGTAGATTATTCCATGAAAATTTTCCACGCTTCCACTAGTTTCATCTTTTTTTTTAAATAGGGCGGGATTTTTGTCGATATTGCCACGCAAGTTCGTCGCAATATCCACGAAAATCTTTTTTAAATCTAGTCGGGATTTTCGTCGCTATAGTGACGAACTTTCGTGGCAATATCGATGAATATTCATTGATAATTTAAATGCAAGTTAGGGATTCAACAACCCATACATTGACTAGAATATATCATCCCATCACTATTGTGGTGGTGTATATAAGGAGACCTTGGGATTCCATGACATCATTATCGCAACAATTTTATAGCTCACCACTTTTGATGCTGACCAATCCTCCTAAGTGAAATGGAAAAAACTCAAAAAATGGAAAATTGTATCTCCATAAGTTTTTCACCAATCACAAAATTTTGGACCTTGCCATACTCTCATCAATACAAATTTCCATGTGAGAACCTTGCTAGAAAAACAAAACCACATAAATAATGATGTTTTGAGAGGGGTTTTAGTCTTCCAAAGCATAGACCGCCACCATTTAACCTCTTCCCCTTTCCCTTATAGAAACATTGTTGTCTATCTAAGATATCCCATGTATTTACCTCCCATAGCATGTTTTGACCTCACCAATTAATATTCTTAATTCTATAGTTTG